>QFET01008250.1:0-35800 GCA_003316355.1 Tuber calosporum | reverse complement strand
CAGAAGAAATACCACGAATGGCTACCAATCCAAGTACGAACAACCTGAGGATCAAACTAATGTCCAAACGAGCCAAGATGCCAACTAAAGGATCACGCATGGCAGCCGGACACGACCTTTATGCAATCAACGAGTTCATAATACCCGCAAGAAACCAGGTTCTGGTTGAAACGGGAATTGCAGTAGGGCTACCCTCAGGCACCTATGCTCGCATAGCACCCAGAAGTGGGCTAGCAGCAAAATATGGAATTGGAATTGGAGTCGGCGTTATAGATGCGGACTACACTGGAGAGGTGAAAATCATTATGAGAAACCATAGCGACGTGGATTGCCAAGTGCGCGAGGGAGATAAAATAGCGCAATTGGTTATAGAAAATATCAATACCTCAGAAGCAATGGTAGTCGAGAGCCTAGCACCGACAGAACGTGGCAGTGCCGGTTTCGGCAGCTCCGACCCCTCCCCGCGTAGGAGCAGAGCGGAACTGACCTCGATAGTTGTGGCACACCTACAGGCCGACCACAGAGAAAATGAGTATTTTGACAGCCAGGACTGGGAAGAAAAATCCAAATTAAGGCATACAACTTTCATGATGTCTAACGCCATAATATCAAAAGCAGATATAAGGAAATATGACCAACAATTATTGGCAAACATCAAGCAAGCGGCCATAGGGGACCCAGACTGGCAGCAGCACAAGAGCGAGCTGGAAAAATTGGAGAGGGGAGGAAAACCATTACCCGCCAACTGGAGAGTAGTAGAAGGACTACTGTATTACAAGAACCGTTTATATATCCAAGCCAACGAAGCGTTACAGACAACGATTGCCCAAGGATGTCATGACTCCAAGGTGGCAGGACATTTTGGTCTAGAAAAAACCTTTGAGATCACATCAGGAGACTTCAATTGGATAGGCATTGCCAACTGTAAGAATGATTACGTCCGCTCATGTGACGAATGCCAACACAATAAGTCTCCGCGGCATGCGAAGTATGGTCTATTACAACCCTTGGAAGTGCCATATGCAGCATGGTCGTCCATTTCCACCGATTTTATAACACATCTACCAGAGTCTCAAGGACGAACGCAAATAATGGTAGTTGTGGATCGTTTTACAAAGATGGCACATTTCATCGGCCTGGAAGGAAATGCAACGGCAAAGGATATAGCAAATATAATCTTAAGAGAAGTCTGGAAGCTACAAGGGCTTCCATCAGAAATCGTCTCCGATATGGATGCAAAGTTCTCCGGAGAATTTTGGGAATCACTTTGCAAAAGTCTCGGAATAAAACGAAAAATGTCAACCGCCTAGCACCCTCAAACTGATGGACAAACCGAAAGAACCAACCAAGTGCTGGAAGGTTACTTAAGGAACTTTGTCAATTACGATCAAAATGACTGGTATCAGTTGTTGCCATTAGCCGCTCACGCCTACAATAATTCGGCAACAAAAGAACATGGACTTTCCCCGTTCTATGCCAACTATGGTTTCCACCCGCAGACTGAATGGATGAAGGAACGAGAAGCCCAAAATCCAGGAGCCCAATTATATGCTCACTGGATGAAGAAAATAAACCAACATGCCAAAGAAGCGTTAGAGCAAACTCGAGAAAATATGAAGAAATATTACGATCGAAAGGCAAAAGAACAACCTGATATCAAACCTGGAGATCAGGTTATGCTCAACGCAAAGAACATCCGAACTAAGCGACCATCGAAAAAGCTTAGTCTGAAGCTCTATGGCCCGTTCAAAGTATTGGAAAAAAGTGGAGACCGCGCCTTCAAACTGGAAATATCACCGCGATGGAAAATCCATCCGATATTCCATGTATCCCTGTTGGAACCATACCGCACCTCCTTCAGGCCACAGAGGGAACAACCACCCAGAGAGCCAGAAGAGATTAACGTGGACTTGGAGTGGGAAGTAGAACGTATTGTGAAGAGTGAAATAATCTCATACACAAGACGGGTGCGTGGACGGAATAAACAAATTCGTGAAATACGATATTTTGTTAAGTGGGCGGGGTGCTCAGAGGATGAAAATACCTGGGAGCCACCAGAGCATTTAGAGCATGCTAGAGAATTGGTGGCGGAGTTTCATAGGGAAAATCTGGAAATGCCATCCAGGGCAGAAGTTGAATGATAGGAAAAGGTTTTCCTGGCGTGGACAAGCAAAAGCGGCAGGTTTTTCACCCTACCCTATTGAGTTCATAATGGATCTATGTATTATAATAGTATTTACTTTGTTGCAAGAGGGGGAAAAATCGGACCCAGAGGTATTCGAGGCGAAACCTCGCAGGTGGGAGCTCGTGTTAGGCACATAACTCCCACAAAGGCCCAGAGGAGCAGTTTGAGAGCTCTGCGCTTGAAACTCCACAGACTAATACCCACCTACGGCCCCGACGTTGGCCCCGGACGACAGCACTGGCGCCTTGTGCAGTTGCTCACAATCATAGAAAGAAGAGATATTGGAGCACCTCTCGTAACACCGTATACGTCGTCGCCGTCCGTCCGTCCGGATCCTTACCGCAGGGTTTATAAGAGGGCATCTCTGGCTACGCCTGGGAAAAAGAACCAAGCGATTTCGTTAAGAACTCGCGGAGTTACATCCCGTTGAAGTCAAGGGACCAAAACAATGTCCGGAAGCCTAGAAGGGAGTTGTATTCAGCCTATTCCGCAGAGAATAGTACCGAACCCCAAATGAATGCCTATCATAGGCAAGCAAGCCTATCGGAACATGTTGATAAGGAGAGGCAGTGAAGACGAGAAGGCAATTGGGCCGATCGTGAACACAAGTCATCCTGAAACCCTCTGCAGAGCCGGAAATCACGGCACGAAGCGGATTGGGTCGATAACCAAGTTGGCCCCTTGGTGTTCTAAGAAACTATTGGCAGATTTCAAACTGGACGGTCATAGTTTATACAGCAGAACGAAGGTAAACATCTCTCACCGAGTGGGCCCACCCACCATCGGAGAAAGGAGAGCTCTGATCACACCATTAGCTGTGCGGGGAAAAGATTTTTCAGGGTCAAAGGGGGTTTGCTCTAGAATACGGAGTGAGGAATTACTTAGAAGATACATGGTCATAGGTAGATTTGATGTAGTCCGCGAACACTCAGACGCGGGATATAAATATCGAAGTGCCTCACGAGCTTTACACCTCATCAAGCAACGGAGAAGAGATCTTATCAATATCATACGTTTTTACTCAAAAATCTTTACCTACGAGCCTTCCTAGACAATCTCCGTTTACAAAGAAAGATTTAACCCTAGTTCGATTCGCTTGCCCTTAGAATCAACTACCCTTAACAACTTCTGCCTCGAGGTTGTGGTTTTCCATGGAAAGGAGATACTTCTCTATATCCCCTGTATAACGGACCTTCTCCCTCTCGGATAAGGCTTTTTGTGCTTTATGCAGTACTGTGAATCGTTCAGTAACTTCGGCTCGTAGAGCGATCCACAAATCATAAGCCTCATGTTTTAGTAATCCGCGGTCCACATTCATTTTCTTATGATAAGTTATCAAGAAAGGTGCTACCTCGATTCCTTCCATTCTCCCTAACGCATAGCTGATGCGTTCTTCCTGATTTGCCTATTGCAATGGGTTTCTCCCAAAGTAGTCCTCGCAATTTAAGAACCATATTTGCACATCCTGAACTGGCTTATTTTCATACTTGAATGATGGATCCGCTTGACATCTGTTGGTCCTTGACAATACCTGTCCCAGTCAGACGACCCTGGCATCTGCCTCGGATTATAACTTTCATCCTAGCCAGGGTCTCCAGGATGGTTCCCTTCCTTTTATGGAGGGGCCACCTCCTTCTGCCGAATCGGGGAAATCGTCACCAGGGGCCCGAGCATTTGCTGGTGGAGGTGACGGTGGGTTTTTTCCACCACTTCCATTTCAATTTCCACGATCTACACCCTTTCCATATATCCCTCGTAGTGATAAAGCATAATTTTTCGTTTACGTCTGCCGTGGTCCATTTTGCCAATGCCGGATTTTCCACTGGCTGTGGTGCTAATGTTTCCCACACACGAGGGGTGTTTTGTGCAACTTGTAGCTGCATTAGAGTCTCATTCATCCATGTCCACATTCGGGTAAGTTGTTCAGGTATGGCATTCTGCCTGACCATATGGGCTTCCCTTTCCATCTGCTCCTGTTCAACGCGCTGGTGCAGTCCTCGTAACTCATCATTAGTCTGCTTATGTTCTGTTTGTGTTGCCACTTGTCTTTGTAGGAGTTATGCTTTTTGCCTCACCAACGCCTGTTCTAGCACTGGTCTCAATCCAGCGACTCTTCTCTTGTTGCCTTAATGTTAGTGTGAAGCTGGGTACTTACCGCCTCATAGTGTGTAGCGTGTTCTCCCTGAGCCCGCAACTTCGCTGCCAAACGTTTCGTGGTTGCATCTTGATGTTTGACGGTTTCTGTTGCTCATATTTCAGGTTCCGAATTGACTTGTTTCAACTCTTCGCCAATAATTTGTTCCGCACTGGTTATCCGTTCGGCGTGATGCTGGAGTTGGTTTGCCTGATCCTGAGCTTGACCAGATAGTTCATGGTAGGCCAGATGTTGCATATCAACTGACTCCTCGAGGGTACGGTCGAAGTAGCTCATTGCCTGGCCTATGCATTCTGATAATCTTACCATAGCTAGATTTCAGGCATTGGGAGGACAGGCAGTGCTTGATCAAGTTCTTGGGGCAGACTTTCTGACTCCACTTGGCTGAGAAAGGTGGTAGAGTTCCTAAGGTGACCTGGAGCGAACAGGTGCATGATTGCTTCCTACCAGAGATACTTCTTCTATGTCAGACCTTGTCTTGTCTGTATCGACAGTTAATTGTCCTAAGGACCTTGTTTTTAATGTGAGTTGAGATCTCTTCCCGATCCCCAAGCCGAGGGTGCGAACGAGGAATTGATGATACTGAAGGAATTGGAGGTTCCTTCTTCTTCCGTGTCGTAGTCAACTAATGGTTTCCACAGGAAGGTGGGTCCGTAAAAGTGTTTGTAGATTTCTTGGAAATCCATTTCGGAAGGGATGAGTAGAAGATCGGTGAACCAGGATGGTTCCTCAGGTATATAGAATTGAATCTCTGGAAGGGACTTTTGAGGTAGTTCTTCGAAAGAGGAGAGGTAATTTGGGGAACGTAGTTTGTGCAGAAGCTCGTCATGGAGGGTGGAATCAGTTATGACCTTCGTTGATTCGAGAGATATGACTTGGAGATGTCCAAATGTCATGTAGTGAACCTTGGTAACAAGCAGAAATATCAATATACTGTTAAGGGTAGTCGATTTTAAGGGTAAGCGAATCGGAGTAGGCTTAAATCTTTCATCGTAAACGGAGATTGTCTAGGAAGGCTTGTAGGTAAAGATTTTTGAGTAAAACTTATGATATTTATAAGATCACTTCTGCATTGCTTGTTAATGGCTAAAGCTCGGGAAGCATTGCAATATTTATATCCCGCGTTTCTGAGATTACGGACTACAATTGGATTACATATAAACAAGTATTTTCTTCCCAACCTTTGTCGCTTAATCCGTGAGCGAACCCGATTTCACTTGGAAACCTTTCTCTTCCCCTCATACAGCTAATGGTATGATCAGAGCTCCCGACCTCTCTGCGAGTGTGGATCCACTTAGTCTGAGTTGTCAACCTTCTTTCGGCTGTTTAAGATATGGTCGTCCAGTTTGGAACCTACCAGTAACTTCTTAGAACTCGAAGGGGCCAGCTTGATTGTTGGCCGAATCTGCTTCATGCCTTCTTATCCGGCCATGTAGCTGGCTTTCAGGATCACTAGTGTTCACAATCAGGCCAATACCTTTTCGTCTTCACTGCCTCTCCTTATCAACTTGTTCTGATAGGTTCATTGACCTTATAGGCATCACGGGGGCGTCAGCGTACACTCGGTGTTTATCGCAGTAGCCAACTTCAATCGCGCATAGATACCCATCTGCGACTACCCGGGCTCTCTTTACTTCAACTATGTGTAACCCTACGGTTTCTTAACGGAATCGCATCGTTCCACTTCCCAGACGTAGCCAGAGAGGCCCTCGTATATAGTCTTCGGACAGCATCCAGCCGGACTGATGGCAACGACGTATACGGGGTTACAAGATGTGGTCCAATTTCTCGTTTATCTTAGTAAATGAGCAACTGCACATGGTTCCAGTGTCGACTCCCGAGTCGAATGCAGGGGCCAAAGGGGGGTAATTGCGTGTAGAGGTTCAGATTCATGTATTTCCTCCTGAAAAAGTCCTGTAATGCTCTCGTGAGTCGTTTGTGTCTAACTGCACGCTTTTCCACTCTGGGTTTATCAACGCCAGCCTTCCTCGGACCCTACATCGGAAGTCTGAGGATTGCTTGTAGAAGAAGAGTACACCAATCTAAGTGGTTTACTGCTTGGGTCTTAATTATGTTTGCAGGAGAGAAAAACCTTTCATTTCAAGTCTTGTCTGTGGCCTGCTGTCAAGCTGATATAGTAATTTTGTCAACTTGCCCTCTTAGCAACTTTCCAACTGACTCCATAGCTCCCCCGGCAAGTGGCACTACAGTGTTGCCTAGAATGGGTGCTACCCATAGCCTATAATTCACTAACCACCTCAGCCGTCACAAGACTAAATATTCTCATAGTAACGTTGTAACTACTCTCAGTAGTGGTATTATTCCTGTGCTATAAGTTGCCATTTAGCAATATAATTTATCTAGAGAAACCTCCATTCATCAATGATGCTTAGACGGTTATTCCAAGGGGCTCCCACTCCTCCCATAGGCATATAAGGTACCTAGAGTACCAACAGTGTACAGCCTGATATCAATACCTGCAACTTGCCTGGGTTGTCTGTCGCCCACCACGATATTTATCCTTTCTGACAGTTTCTGGTCAGATGGAGGATGGTGATGTATACGGTATAACACTACCATCTGCAATCTTACAGTTTTGTTTGGCTTTTTGCAACTGTCACCCTTCCCCACATGTCGCGAGGGGCTAATTTGGGAGCCGCTGCAGGGAGTTGGGTCTTCTAAAACCTCCCCTAAAAGGCCTGGTTCACTGCAGTAATGTTTTAAATTTCATGTAACGTTATAGTAGTGTAACTTGACGTCCACAATTTGGTACATTACTTCTATCGTAATGTAATTTGTTCCTATCATGTGGTAAACCTCAGAAGAAGTCTGAGTAATGCCATGTTGTATCACCAGGGGGCCATGGGTAACAACTCTATTTTTACACTTGGCTGTATTACCAAGATACAGTTGTTTACACTAACAAATGACACCTGGCAGCTTTATTACCGCTTACCATATTTTCATAGGAATTCTTAGTTACCCTGCCTAGCTGATTACCCTGTCTTACCTATAGGGCACATTACCCAGTGTATATGGGTTACCTGTCTAACACTGAATGCTAGTTACCCTACCTTACTGGAACTCTGGGTTACCCAACCTAGGGTAGTTACCCTACTTGAGTCTTGATCTGGGGTTTCCAGCCTATCCTGATTACCCTATCCAACTACGTACCTAGAAGCCCTCTTTAGCCTAAGTACCTCAGGTTGTCAAGTCACTCTTCCGACATTTGGTACTACTCCTCGCCATTACCCTCAGAGGCCTATGATGGGGCTAAGGTCCGTTAGAGTATACCAACCGATTTATATGAGTGTTACATATCTAGTCTAAGGCTGCCCGTATGTCTTATCTTGAGCCTGTCTTCTTTCACTCCCTCTACACAGCTGAAGTCAATTAGGTCTCTCAGGGGGGAACCTGTATTGACTCCCCTCCTTTGTCAGTTACACATTCTGATTCACAGCCTAGCATTAACAGTCAACGCAAGATTTGCAAAGGTTACAAGGAATAGCGGTAATGACAGAAACCTTAACCTCTCTACTGAAATCACCACCTTAAGGGATATGCTTCATTCATCCTCCATATCATTAACAATTTCAGATAACAATACTGCTACGTTCGAAGCCACTCTCAAAAATGTCAAATCTCAAATCTCTGACCTTGCTTCAACTGCCATGGTCTCCTCTCTACCCCTGCTATTCCCATATAAACCTCTGCAATTCGTCCACGATATCCACTAAAGGCACAATGACCATAGTTACCCAGCTAACCAAAAAGACCTTCTATGCCTCTAACCTCCCTACTTGTATGGATGGCTGATGGTATCGCAATTCTGGTACCTATGGTGTTCGCCACCCTGACTACTTCCCAGCTGCTATCCTCCCTGCCTCCCTGTACCCCCTCTCCGCCAAAGGCTTCTACCTCAAAGAACGATACCCACCCCTCACACAGTTTGACACTGGCCCCCCGCAGAGTTCACAGTCTCTACCTCTACTCCCACCTCTCAACCCTCTGGAACCTGGGACCAGGGGTCTAGATTTGCAAGAAGTGCTAAAAAACTGTTAAAGCCGCCAATGTTGCTACAACAAGCAAGTAGGCTGGCACTAAGACTCCATCACTACTCCCCAGTGCCCCAAACCACTTGTAAGCTACATGCTTTATCCGAGTCCCTACGGAGAATTCCTTCCGCATGGTTACTTCCCTCATAGACATTATTGCTGATCATTTCAAACAGGCCTCATCTACACTTCAATGAACCTTTTCAGGTGCTGTAAACATCAATGGTGCCTTCATCCAAACTGCCAATCTACGCAGCACATCCTCTCCTTACTCAGCATTATTCGAAGCCAATACCAAAATGGTGAATAAAAGCTTTGCTGTCCGCGAAAACCTCTACCACATCTTTAGGACTCCACTACCAAAAAGGAATTGCTTATCCTCAAAATTCCTGTAGAGGCACTCTCTACTAACCTATCTGACCTATTCCCTGATATGATACAGTCCATCTATGATGCTTTTGATGCCCCCATCTTAGTGGTAAGCTTCCTCCAGCCAAATGCAGGGAAGTGTTAGGATTAGGCAATTCTAAGGACTTGCGAATCGGACAAAGACTAAATCTTAATTCCGTTGACGGTGACATGTTTAGGAAGGCTTGTTTCAATGAGTAGTAAAGATTTTTCAAGTAAAACATATGATATTGATAAGATCTCTTCTCTGTTACATGATGATGGCTATAGCACAGGAGGCACTTCGATGTCTATCTACGGCGTCTGAGTGTTCGCAGATTACATCTAACTTTCATACTAACTAAGTTTCTATCTATATTAACCCACCTTTTTACTTTAGTGAGTACACTGTTTGACCCTGAAGATTCTCTTCACCTCACAGCTAATAGTGCAGTCACAGCTCCTCTTTCACCGAAAGGGTTGATCACCTTTGGATGGAGCCGACTGACCTCCTTTCTGATGTTCAGACTTAGTCCATCCTGTTTGCAAATACCTATAGTCTCTTAGAACACCAAGGGGCCACCTTAGTTGTTGACAATATCTGCGCCCAGTCTATAGATCCAGCTCAGCAGCTGGCTTGCAGGATAACGAGTGTTCCCGATCAGGCTACTACGATCTAGTTATCACTGCCTCTCCTTGTCAACTTCCTCGGATTAGTTTGTCAACCATAGGGGCATCAGCACATTCTCCCTTAGTAGTGGAGTGGCCTACTTCCAGCGCCTGCTTCCCTGCCAGGACTACCGAATCCTTATTTTAGTCTTCCCACTTGAAACAGGTGTAACTCTGGGAGTTCTTAACCGAATTGCCTAGTTCCATATGGGTTGGACAGTCAGAGAGCACCTCTTGTATCCGCGGCGATGAGCATGCAGATGGACTGACAACGGCGCTGTATACTAGTTTACAAGAGTTGTTTCAAGCTCTCATTTTGGTATGTGAGCGAGCAACTCCACAAGGGGCCAATCCTGTTGTAGGGTGCGAACGCAGGGGCCGTAATGTTATGACTTGAATTTTCACACATTTTTCATATGAATGTGATACTGGATAACAGTATAATTTACCCATGTGCCTAAGACGAGCTCCCACCTCCTAGTGTTCAGCCTCAACTCTTCTTTGTACTTGAGGTACCCGTTCTTCCTTTAAAATGAAAAACAATATACATTCCATATACTATCTCCTGTTAGAGCTCGACTTGGTAGGGTTCAAAACCTCTTGTGTTTACTTGGCCACATCAGGAAAACCTTTTACTTATCACTCAATGTCTGTCCTGCTCGGCATTTCCGGGTTGTCCCATTAAAATTCCTCCACCAATCTCTCCGCATGCTCTTTGTCCTCCAGTGGCTCCCAAGTGTTCTCATCTTCGCAATACCCAGTCCACTTCACAAAATAGCTTAACTCCCATATCCTCTGGGCCCTTCTGTGTACCATCTTATTGGAACAGATTATTTCACTCTTTACAATCCTTTCTATTTCCCATTCTAAATCGGCATTGATTTCTTCTAGCTCGCAGGGTAGTTGTTCTCCGGTGCGTCTGTAGGATATGATGTATGGTTGCAGCAGCAAGAGATGAAATATGGGGTAGATTTTCGACCGGGGGGATATTCTAGTTTCATGGCTCTTTCTCCTTTCCTTTTTATGACCTTAAATGGCCCTTATGATTTTGGGGTGATTTTCTTGGACAGTGGGTTTGTTCGTATATTCCTCGCATTGAGTAAAACCACGTCTTGGATTTTTATCTCTCATTGTTGGGTTGCCTTTCGATCGTATTATTTGTTCATATTATGTCTAGTTTGCTCCAGTGCCTCCTTTGCTTATTGCTTTATTGTTATAATCCAGTGAGTATATAAGTATGCTACGGGATTTTGAACTTTGCGTTCCTTCATCAATTCTGTCTGCATATGATATCCATAGTTTGCATAGAATGGGGATAACCCATGAGCGTTGGTTGCAGAACTGTGGTAGGCATGGTCAGCTAATGGTAATAGCTGATACTAGTTGTTTTGATCATAGTTGACAAAATTCCTTAAGTAACCTTCCAGCACTTCGTCTCTTCTTTCAGGTTGTCCATCAGTCTGGCGGTGGTACGCCGTTGATATTTTTTGTTTTATCCTATGGCTTTTGCTGAGAGATTACCTGAATTCTCCAGGCGACTTTGCGTCCATGTCTGAAATAAATTTTGCTGTAAGTGCATGCAACTTCCAAACTTCCCTTAAAAATTCTCCAACCACACCTTTTACTATTGCATTTCCCTTGGGTAAGATGAAATGTGCTATTTTCTAGAAACGATCCACTACTACCATTATTTACGTAATCCCTCGAGTTCCAGGTAGATTATTATGAAGTGCATTGATATCGATATCCAGGCTGAGTATGGGACCTCAAGGGGTTGCAGTAAACCATATGTTGCATATCGCGGAGATTTATTGTGCTGGCATTCATCCAGGACCGGATGTTATCATTCAGCCATTGGTGATGCCTTTCCAATAGATATCTAAGGATGCGATATACAAGGTTTTTTCTTGTCCAAAGTGTCCTGCTATCTTTAAGTCATGACATCCTTTTGCGATTGTGGTCTGTATGGCTTCATTTTCTGGGATCAAGAGCCGGTCCTTGTAATATTGTAGTCCCGCGACTACAGTCCAGTTCGTTGGCAACTGCCGTCCTACTTCTCTCAATTCCTCTAATTATTCTTTGCGCTGCTGCCAGTCTTGCCCCTCGCTTGACACTTTTCTGATGTCCACCAATTGCTGTTGATTATACTTACATGTGTCTGCACTAGAGATTATATCCTCGGACATCATGCAAGTTTGTCTCCAAACTCTGGCTATTGCTTTCAAGTCCCGCCTGTCAAAATACTCGTTGTCCTTTAGGTCTACTTGTAGGTGCACTACGACTAACTTGCTCAGTTAGGCGAATGCCCTTGTAGGGCAGCTATCGGAACTGCTAAAACCTTTACTCCCGCGTTCCATTGGTTGTAGCCTGTCCACTTCCATTGGCTCAGAGGTGTTTATGTTTTGGATTACCAGTTGTGGTATACTATCTCCTTTACGTACTTGGCAGTTGTTAGATCCATAGTTCCTCCAGATGACCGTAATTTCTCCTGTGCAGTCAGTGTCTAATTCCCTACCTCCTATCCCAATTCTGTGCCTTGTTGTTAGACCATTTCTTGGTGCTCTATGCGCATTGGTATTTCATGGTAAGCCTCTCGCAATGCCACTTTTCTCCAGTACTTATCCTTTTTGCGATAATATAAAGTTTGGTAATTGCATAGAGGTTGTGTCCAGCAGCCAATCACGAGCTCTTAGTAGGCATCCTAGCATTTTCTGATATCAATTTTACCCTATGTGTATTGGGTACTTGGTTTGCTGTTATTCCAAAACTTTCCTTATCTTCGCAAGCATTTAAGTCTACCAGCGAGATTTGGAAGTTTGATGGCATGAGTATTGAGTGTTCGCTATACCCAACTCCCTCCTCTGGACGGTACTCCACTCTCTCATTAATGCATCTAGTTAGCCTCCTCTCTTTCCTACCCAAAAAACAATTTTGAAGTTATAGTTTACAAGTGGTTGTGCATAAGGTATCTACCTTGGATTCCATACTAGTATGGTTAGGAAGTTTTACAAATTCTGGTGGTCGGGATATACGGAGACTGGGTCTTCCATTCCCACCAGGTACTGCTTCCATTCTTTGAATGCTTCTAGTATAGCAAGTAATTCATTGTCATGGATTTCATAATTCCGTTTGGCAGTGCTTAGCTTTCGGGAGTGGAATATGACATGATAGAGGATTTTATTCTTGATTGGGCAGAGTATGCAACCTAGGGCAAAGTGGGAAGCATCGGTTTTGACCACAGTGTCCTATTTCTGGTAAAATGGAAAATGATAGGGGCCGGTGTGAACCTGTATTTGAGCTCTTCGAATGCTGCCCCTTGTTCTAGCCCCCAGCTAAATTTCCTAAGGTCTCTCTTCTACATTTCCTTTATAGATTTGCAGATTTTTGAAAAATCCTTATGAAATGGTGGTAGACATTGGCAAAACCAAGGAATATTTGCACCTCCTTTACCAAGTGAGCTGCTTTCAAGTCCTTGATAGTCTAGACTTTTCTTTCACTCATGGCAACCCTGTTTGCTACCACGATATAGACTAGGAATTCCACGCACTCTATATATATGACAGACTTGGTGGTTGATGACGCTAGGTCATATTCTTTTAACCGGGCTAAGGTTTATTCTATCAACGGAACCTGTTCTTGTTCAGTATTTGAATAAATTAGAAGATTGTGCGTTATACCACTATATACCTCGTCCTGGAATTGGTGTAGAATTTTGTACATCATTGCCGGGAATAGTGCCGGGGTATTTACCAGCCTGAATGGCATTACTTTGTAATTAAAGAGTCCAAACCGGGTGCGAAAAGCTGTTTTCCATTCATTTCCCTCCTTGATCCGTGGTAGATGGCATCCACCCTGGAGATCAAGCTTTGTAAACACAGTTGCCCCTGTGACTCTATCGCGGAGTTTGGTCATCCAGGGGAGTGGGTATTTGTTGGCTATTGTCAGTTTTATTAATTGACGATAGTCTACACATAACCTCTTTGATCCATCTTGTTTAGGCACAAATAGAATCGGTGCGCCTGAGGGTAACTTGCTTTCTTAGATCTTTGCTTGATCTTGCATTTTCAGTATGTATTTGCTTGGCAAGTCAAGTTGATGAGCTGACATTGGGTATATTGGTGCCCAAGGTGGTATCGCGCCCTGGCCCTAGTCGATAGCATGGTCAAAAGTCCATCTGCTGAAGAGCTTTTACATACTGGTTTTGTCAGAATATCTATTTATAATTGTGGTATTCTTGGGGTACGTTTTCCAAAGCTTTGATACTTTCCTGATTGGTAGGCTCTATTTACCCCAGGTATTTAGCCTAGTGATTGTATACAAGCATCTCATCTCATTCAAATAATTTTTCCAAGTACTGCTCCTGGACATGGTTTTGATACTAGTCATTATTGATAACCAATCTTTGAGGTTGTTTGATGTTCGTGATACGGTATTCCTTAAGCCACCAGCCAAATAGGATGATTAAATAATATATTCCCGGTGGGACAATCTCACAGGTTAAATGTGATCTGTTTGCGTTGGTCGCAATTTCTAATAGAATTGGGTGAGTGTAGTGTCTTCCTCCTGGTGCTGCGGGAGTACCCTTGATGGTGATAATATTTTGTCTCTGGACAAGTGTTTTGTAAGGGATGAGATACTGGTTTACCAGATTTTGATTGATCAGAAAAATATTAGATCCTGAGTCTAATAGCGCATATGCAGATATTCTTCTCCCATTTGCTTCGATGGTTACCCTGCCTTCTGGGCAGGTGTAATATTCTAGCACAGTTGCCAGTGTCTTGATTTTCTTGTTTGGACCTGAATGGGCTTGTGTAGGTCGTTGTATCACATGTTTGTTCGGGTTTGTCACTATAACCGAAGGTATTTGTTACTATGCCCACAAGCTTTTAGCTAACTAAGCCTCGTCAGACAAACTAAAATATTTACATTCGCTTTATGTGCTGGGCAGAGCACTACAAGTGGTCTTTACCCCTTGCCGAACAGTTCATATACCTTGGGCATTTGCCGTAGGACCTGCCTTTGTCTAACTGTCGCCGAACTCGTATCCTTAGGTGATAGTCAGCTTTCGTCTGCTCTGGGGATTCTTCATGCCATACCAATATGGCCACCTGAGTTTTACATTTCTCACCTACTTGTAAAGCTGGAGGCCAGGTTCTGGACGGATTTAACGCACTCCATTTAGCATATCTACTAGCTGGCTGTAGTTTCTCATTCTCTTGGAACTTCTTTTTTCTTGTTGTTTGGAATCCTGTTACGTTTGTCATAATATTCTGTTGTCCAGCCGTCCCATGATGAAAATTCGTTCATGATAGGCTTCTCACGATCCTTGCACAACATGTTCCTCCATGCAATTCTTAAGAGGTCTCTTGCTTGCACTAGTCTGTCCTGTCTTCCTTGGAGCATTGAGAGGAATTTAAGGCTTTAAAGGGACATGGATTTAATTGAACATCTTCCGTATAAAGGTCTAAGGTAGACCAAATGTTGCCACCGATTTCCTCTTCTTGAGTTTAAGCTTCCCTGAGTTAGTCCAGTACTACCACGAGCCGCTACCGAAGTTAAACGCTTCATGCTTGTCAGTCTTTTATAAGTCTGCATTACTCCCCTATGTTTGAACTGCTATTCGTGATTCTCGCTTGGTTTTGAGATTCCGCAGGAGAAGCACGAAATACCTGCTAGTAGGAACTTGCAGAGGTCGAGCCCCCTAGAGGATTTCCGTTCCGGAGAGAGGTCCATAACCAAGTACCTAGTTGCCATTGTTGCCATTACCTAATACCTTTTTTAGTTTCGTCCAGGTCATCCAGCTCTCAAATCCGGTATTGGTTGACTTGGTTGACACTTGGTGATGGGTTAATTCGTCTTATGGGCATGTTTGGAGCATCGGGTCTTTTATATGTGTTTTGAGATTATCCCTTCCTTGTTTAATAATTGATACTTGGGCCTGTTGCCAATAGAACTTCCAAGTGTGATTTGCCAATGTGCATCGTGTGTATTGATTGTCATTTTTCCTTTCCTCAATTTCATCTTTAGGGATTCCTTTATGAGCTTCAATCCAATTTGTGTGCTCAACCTTTCCATCTGAGAGGGTGTTTTTCTATTTATCCACTTGTTTCTTCCTTTTGTAGGCCACTTTTTCAGCTGCCTTGTATTTCTTTATTTAACTCATATATTCTCTGTTAACCTACAGCAACCTGCATGCAGTGCTAGCTATAGTAAAAATGAAATGTTAATCTCAAACAAACAAACAAAAGAAATATCCAAATAATATCTCCAAAGTGTTACCGTACTGTCACTGCTCCCACAATGGAGAGCCCAAGTAAGGAAGAAAAATAACAAAATTCCAAACAAAGTTAGGAAATTCATAGCAACGTGACAGAGTACAAGTTAGTAGAGGAGGGCCGCCAAGCTTTCCTAAGGTGAGGGTGGCCCGAAGGCCAGCATCAGTGGGGGGAATCCAGTTGCAGACTTTAAAATGTCGGCGTAAAGGGGCTGGAGTAGGTCCACTGTAGACAAGAGAGGAGAGTCATGGCCAAGAGTGCCAATGCCAGGGAGATAGTGGCGGAGAAAGGAGGCTTTGGCTGGTCATTGGAGGATTGCATAGACCATGGTCTCATCCTCCTCCTCGCAGTAGAGGCAGAGGGTGATGGGGTGAGGGTCATTCAAGGATGTGTGGGCAGCCAGGTAGCTTTTACCAGCCAGCATTTGGTGGATTCTACAAGCAGCGAACTTGTCAAGACTCATGAAGGGATGGGGGGTCAGGCGCGGTGCATATTGGTAGTGGAGTGGAGGGGTAGCATGTAGGGTCCAGTCCTTGTAAAGGAGTGTCATTCTGGCATTCTTGAAGAATGGGTAACTTCTAGTTGTCGGAGCTGGAGGGAGAATGTCTGCGAGAAGCAGGTGAGGACAGGCAAGTGGGAAGTTCCCAACAGTGGGTATGATGGGAAGGAGGGAATGACAAAGTGCAGCAATGGGAAGGTGACACCTAGGGAGGTAGTGGGTTTTGTATCGGTGCCAGGAGAGTGCAATGTAGTTTTGCTTGAGCCCTTGGAGTGTGCGACGGGAGTCAAGTCTCATGTTAGAGTAGTCAGAGATGGGAAAAGAGGGTGGTAACGTGTTGGCGGCCGGGTTGATTTGAGGTGAAGAGCAGGCAAGGGGGAGAGCTGCCATGCGCCGCTTAAGTGGAAGCAGGGAGGAGATGTGAGCCAGGGAGGCTTCACAGTTTGGTATGGGGGTTGGGGTGTAGGAGAAGCAGTTGGTGACCCAGTGAAGTACTCTGTTCCAAAGAGTAGTTATCTTGTCCAGGGTGACATGGGAGGGTGCACACAGTTGAGCACCATAAGTGAAGATTGGGAGGACCAGGCCAGAGTCAAGTTTTCTTGCGATGTAGGGCAAGAGCAATAGTCACGGTGGTGAGAGTAGTTTGATAATCGAGAAAGCTGCTTGAGTAAAGGTGATCCATTTGAGGAAGTGGGTTGTGTGTTCCATAGTAGGTGTGAACCAGTAGCCTAGCCAGTATAAAGATGATGTTAAGGGTAGTCAATTCTAAGGGCAAGCGAATCAGACTAGGCTTAAATCTTTCTTCGTAAACAGAGATTGTCTAGGAAGGCTAGTAGGTAAAGAGTTTGGAGTAAATACTTGTGATATTGATAAGATCTATCTCCGTTGCTTGATGATGGCTAAAGCTTGAGAGCTACTTCAATATTTATATCTCGCGTCTGAGTGTTCCCGGACTACAACTGGTTTTACATTTAAACAGGTATTTTCTCCCCAACCTTCCTCTCTTTATCCAAGAGAGAACCCGCTTTGACCCAGAAACTTTCTCTTCCCCGCACATCTGACGGTATGATCTGCGTTCCTGACTTCTCTGAGGGTGTGGACCCACTTAGTCTAAGTGGTCATCCTTCTTTCGGCTGTTGAGATATGTCCGCCCAGTTTGATATGTACCAAATACTTCTTAGAACTCCGAGGGGCCATTGTAGTTGTTGGCGGAAGCTGCTTCTGGCCATCTTATATGGCTCTGTAGCTGGCTTTCAGGATGACTAGAGTTCACGATCGGGCCAATACCTTCTCGTCTTTACTGCCTCTCCTTATCAACTTGTTCCAATAGGTTCATTGACCTTATAGGCATCATGGGGGCGTCAGTGTATTCTCGGTTTGTGTCGCAGTAACCTACTTCGATTGTACTTTCATATCCCTCTAGGACTACCCTGGCTCTATTAACTTCAATGGGGTGCAACTCTGCAAGTTCTTAACGGAATCGCACCGTTCCACTTCGCAGACGTAGCCAGTGTGGCCCTCTCATTTAACTTGGGACAGAATCCAGTAGGACTGACGGCAACAACCTATACGGGGTCACAAGATCTATTCCAATTTCTCGTTTTTCTTAGTGAACGAGCAACTGCACAAGGTGCCAGAGTCGACTCCCAGAGCCAACGCCGGGCCGCAGGGGGGTAATTGCTTGTAGAGGTCTAGATTCATGTTGTTCCTCTTGAAAAGTCATTTAATGCGCAGGGATGTCGTTTGTGCCTAACACTAGCTCCCTCCTCTTTGCGGTTTCTGCCGAATCGCTTTTCAAAAGTTACCCTCTCTTTAGGTACCACAATAAAATAACAGTTAAACAAAAATAAAACCTAAAAATAAAACCCCAACTTGAACAATTGTGAAATTTACCAGTCCCCTCTTGAACTCGACTTGGTATGGTGAAAAACCTGACGCGTTTGCTTGGCTACATTAGGAAAACCTTTTCCAAGTCATTGAATATCTGCCCGCTTTAGCATATCTAGATTCTCCCAATGAAATACCTTGACCAATTCCTATGCATGCTCTAAGTGTTCTGGTGGTTCTCAAGTATTTTCATCTTCGCAACAACCAGTCCACTTGACAAAATAACATAACTCACGTATTTGTCGGTTACAAGCTCCAACACGCTGGGCATAAGAGATTATTTGACTATTCACAATTCTCTCGATTTCGCATTCGAAATCTGAATTGATTTCCACTAGCACGCAAGAGGGTTGTTCCCTGGCTGGTCGATTAGATGTCTGATAGGGTTCAAACAAGGATCCATGAAATATCGGATGGATTATCCATCTTGGTGATATTTCTAGTTTGTAGGCATGCTCTCCCCTTTTTTCTTATACCTTGTACGGTTCAAACAGCTTTAGGCTAAGCTTCTTAGATTGTCGCTTGGTGCGTATGTTTTTTGCATTTATGATGACCAGGTCCCTGACCTTGACGTCTGGTTGCTGCTTAGCCTTGCGGTTGTAATATTTGCTCTTATTTTTCCTTGATTGTTCCTTGGCTTTTCTGGCCAGTTAGTATATTGTTCACATCCTGTGTGCCTAGAGCTGGGCACCTGAATTTTCGCCTTCACATTCCTTCATCCATTCTGTTTGTGGATAGAATCCATAGTTGGCGTAGAATGGTGACATGCGATGAGCATTTGTTACAGAATTTTTGTTGGAATGCTAGGCTAGAGGTAACAACTTGTACCAGTCCGTTTGATCATGATTGACGGAGTTTCTGATGTAACCTTTTAGCTCTTGGTTGGTCCTCTCCGTTTGTACATCAGTTTGCGTGTAGTAAGCCGTTGACATCTTTCGTTTTTCTCCCTAAGGTTTTGCATAGGGATTCCCAGAATTCTCTTGAGAACTAGGCATCCATGTCGATGAAAATTTCCCCTGGAAGTCCATGTAGCCTCCAGACTTCCCTCAAGATTACATTTTCAACCTCTTTTGCTGTTACATCACTTTTCAGACCTATAAAGTGAGCCATCCTTGTAAATCGATCCACGACCACCATACTGTGTGTTCTTCCTTGTGATTCTGGTAGTTGTGTGATGAGGTCAGTCAATATGGATGACCAGGCTGCGAACGGAACTTCTAGAGGCTACAGCAGACCGACCTGCGCATGTCGTGGGGATTTATCATGTAGATATTCATCGCATGACCTTAGGTAGTTATTTATCCACACTGTCAGCCCTCTCATGTAAGTCTCTGGAAAAGATTTCCTCAGTCTTCTCTTGTCCAAAGTGCCCAGCTACCTTGGAGTCGTGGCAAGCTCAGACTATAGTTGTCTGCAGCTATTCGTTTTCTGGAATGTATAAGCAATTCTTATAGTATATCAGGCCTTCAGTTACTGCCCTGTGACTTGGTAGTAGTTTGCCCTCTTTGGTTAATGTTTCCAATTCCTGCTTGCATACATGCCAGTCTTCATCGTTTTGGCCTGCCTCTTTGATCGTTTTAAATATTGTCTGGTCATATTTCCTAATATCGAACTTGGACATTATAGCCTCAGACATTAGGAGTATCTATATGTCTTGTCTACTTGATGGTCTATTTCATCAAGAAACTCATTTTCGTCTAGTCCGCTGGTAAGTATGCGACCACGGTCTAGGTCCTTGTTGCAGTTGATCCTCTGGGGGATACATCCATTCTTCCAAATCTGGCTTTGCCTCCTGCAGTTTCTGCTAGTCTGTCAACTGCTATCGCCTCAGCCATGGATATGTTCTCAATGATCATTTTTGCCATTTGGTCCCCTTTGCGACTCTGGCAATCTCGATTTCCATAATTCATTATGATAATCTTGACCTGTCCGGTGTAATCAGCATCGATTACTCTGCCGCCAATGCTAATTCCAAATTTGGCGGCCATTCCACTACTTGGTGCCAACCTAGTGTATGTTCGGTTTGGCAATCCAATGGAAGGTCCAGTTTCCACCAACCTTAGTCCTTTGGCCGAAATTATGAAATCCTCTGGTGCGTACAGGTCGTGTCCAGCTTCTAGTTGTGACCCTTGCGTAGGCATTCATACTTTGGGAGTTTGCAATTTTATTCGCAAGGAACCTGTCGCCTGTGTGCCAATTATTCTTTCATTCCTTTCTAGCTGATTTAACTGAACTATGATGATTTGGAAGTGAGAAGGCTTGAGTATTGACTGTTCACTCTGCGCAGCTCCCACCTCAGGACAGTACTCTGGCCGTCGGCTTAGTGCGTCCGGCATTGCGCCTCCTTTTCATGGTCGGTAGACTAATTGAAATTGTAGTTCGCCAGTTGCTGAGCACATCATATCTGCCGTGGGTTCCATCCCTTAGTTGTGAGGAAGTTCAGTAGATCCTAGTAATCAGTGTAGACAGTCACTGGTTTCTCAGTTATGACCAGGTACTGTTTCCACTAGTAAATGATTCCAGAATCGCCATAAGTTCCATATCATGGATCTCTTAATTTCGCTCTGCTGGACTCAGCTTCCGTGTGTGGAAAGCCACAGGTTGTAGCTTTTTGTCTTTAATCTGTGTAAGGATGAATCCTAAAGCAAAATCACTAGAATCTGTTTCCACAATTGTTTCGCTATCAGGGTAGAAATGACTGAGTATAGGGGCGTAGATGAATCTTTTCTAAATTTTTTCAAATGCCCCATTGGTTCCAGCCCCCATCTGAATTTTCGGGGGTCCCCCTGTAACGTTTCGGTTCTTGGTTTGCAGATTTTGGAGAAATCCTTAATGAAATATCTGTAAAAATTTGCTAAGGCAATTAATATTTGCACCTCCTTGACCGACATTGGTGCCTTCCAAAGTTTTATGGTCTCGACCTTGTTTACACACATGGTGACTCCATCAATTGCTACAATATAATACAAAAACTCCTGTGTTTTGACATGAAAAACTGACCTGGTAATTGATAACGCTAGATCATATTCTTCCTAGCAAGAAGGTACCTTCTTGACCAAGTCGATGTGTTGTCCCTGTGTCTTGGAGTAAATTAGGATATCGTCTAGGTATACTACCACTCCATGATCTAAAAATTCACGAAGAATTATATTTATCATGGCGTGGAATGTGGCAAGCGCGTTCACCAGCCCGAATACCATTACCTTGTATTCAAAGTGGCTGTATCGGGTCTGGAATGCTATTTTCCACTGATCTCCTATCTTTATTATTTGGAGGTGATAACCGTCTTTTAAGTCAAGTTTAGTGAATATTAAGCCTTCAGCCACCCAGTCACGGAGCAAGATCATTAGGGTTAGTGGATATTTGATGGCTACTTTTAGCTTATACAACTGTCGGTAGTCCACACATAGCTTCATTGATCCGTTAGGTTTAGCGACAAATAATATTGGAGCCCCAGTTGGAGATTTGCTTTCCACGATTTTCCCTTGATCCCGCATTTTCTGCAGGTATTTGCAAAGGAAATCCAGCTGGTAGGCTGACATAGGATATATCGGGCCCCATGGCGGTACTGCACCTGCTATCAAGTCAATGGCGTGGTCAAAGGTTTTTCTTCCCTCTAGTTTCTCTACTGTTTCTGTTGCAAAAACCCTCTTGAATTCATGGTATTCCTGAGGTATTAGATGGATCTTCTTTGACTCTGGAATGGGTGCTATTTCGATTCTTCCAATATATCATGCTTCTGGGTCGTAGGCCACAGTCTCTTCCCATTCAAATGTCAGGTCTATGCCTTCATCATTAACAGGAATTTGGCATTTTCGTAATTAAATGTCCATTTTTGCGCATCCTCAATGTTCCTTATAGCATGTTCTTTATGCCACCGTCCAAAGGGAATGATAAGGTCATTTTGCCGGAATTGGCAATTTCACAAGAGATGTGAGATCCGTGTGCATTGCTCCCCATTTCTAAGAGAATAGGAGGAGTGTAGTGTTTTCGCCCATTTGCTGCTGTGGTTCCTTCAAAGGTGTAAATGTCCAAGCTATTTGTGTGTGTGTGGTATGGTAGGCGATCTTTATTAACCAGTTCTTGGTTAATTAGGAATATATTACACCCTGAGTCTAATAGAACACGAATCAGAATCTGATCTCTATTTACTTGAATGGTTGCCATGCCTTATCGGCATGAATAATAAGGCGGGGCAAGTGCATCTGGTGTGCTTCATTTGTTAGGGCCACTAGTGGCCTGTCCAGGTCTATTGTAAGAAATTTTCGTTATTGTGGTAACCTAGGGTATTTGTTACCATGCCCACAGGGATTCGGCTATTTAAGCCTCCTCAGACAAACTAAAATATCTGTCTTTGGTATACTGCGCAGTCCACTACTAGCGGTCTTTACCCCTTGCCGAAAGGTTCCCATACACCTGTAATTTGCCCTGCCTAACAGGAGCAGAACTAGTATCATTAAGTAGTGTTCAGGAGATTCTTCACTCATCGCCTCGATTACCCCATGTGTCTATTGTGCCTATCCTGTCTACAAAGCAGAAGTCCAGGTTCTGCATGGATTTACCCCACTCCATTTAGCATGTGGACTAGGTAGCCGTGGTTGCTCATTCTCTTCCAACTTCATTTTTCTTGATATTCAGAATCCTATTCCGTTTATCAACAATTCAGTCGTCCAGCCGTCCTGTTATATATTTCGTGCCTCGAAGGCTTCTCATGATCCATGCTAGACTGATTTCCCCTTGTAATTCTTAAGAAGTCCCTAGTCAGCAGTGGTCTGTCCACTCTTCCTTGGATCTCTTGTACAGATTAAGGGCTTTATAAGGATGCGGGTTTAGTGGACAGTCTTCCGTACTGAGGTCCGTTATTTAGCAAATGTGGCGTTCAGCTTTCTTCCTTTTGAGTTTCAGGTTCCCAGAGTTAGTCCCGGACTACCAGGAGCCGACATACAAGTTAATCGCTTCTTGCTCGCCTCTTATTCTTAGGTCAGTGATACTCCCGTAGGTCTGGATTGCTTTTCGTAACTCTCACTTTGGTTTTCAGTTTCCCACGGTTAAGTGTGGAATACCTGCTAGTCGGACCTTGCCAAGGTCGAGCCTCCTTGTTGATTTTGGTTTTAGTAAGGGGTCGTTGATATTGGGGTTTGATATTTCCCAGTTTTTGTCCTTTAACCGATACCTGAGCCTGCCTCCTGCAGAAATTCCAAATATGTTTAGCCAACGTGCAATGAGTACATTGATTGGCTTTCTTTCACTATTTAACTTTTTTCTTTAGGGATTCCTTTATAAGCTTCAACCCAATTTGTGTGCATAACATTTCCTTTGGCGAGGGCTTTTTTCCCTTTTTCAGCTTGTTTTTTCAATTTGTAGTCACCCTTTTTAGCTGCCGTATAGGTTTTTGGTTTTTTATGTCCAGCCATGGTCTTGCTAGATTTTGATTCCTCATCCCCTTTTCTTTTCTGGAAGTCACTTTTTCCCTGCTCGTTTTTTATGAAAGGACCTAGTTATTCCATGAACGATTCTTCCGCTTTCGTAATCCTGCGGACTGCTTTTATCCATTCGCTATCCAAGTCATGATTTTCATATGATAGCGTACTCATAGCTTCAAGCGGCAGTTGCTGCTGAATTATAGAACTCCATTTCATACCGGATACTTATACCTCGATGTTGTGGTTTTCCATGGTGAGGAGATACTTCTCTATATCCCATGTATACTGTACCGTTTCCATCACGGGTAAGGCTTTTTGTACCTTATGCAGTATTGAGAATTGTTCTGTAACTTCGTCTTGGAACATGATCCAAAAATCATAACACACAAGTTTTTGGAAACCGAGGTCCCCTGTCATTTTATTCCGATAGGTTATCGAGAAACGTGCCACCTCAGTTCCATCCATTCTTCCTACCGCATACTTAATGCTTTCTTCATCGTTTTCCCATTGCCATGGGTTTCTCCCGTAGTAGTTCTCACAATTTAATAGCCATACTGGCCCAACCTGAGTAGACTCATTGTCGAAGATGAAAGGTGGACCAGGTTGGCGACGATAGGTTCATCACAATGCTTTCCCCAGTCGGTCAACCCATGCATCTGCTTCGTATTCGAACTTACGACCTGATAATGCTCTTGGTGATTTCTCCCCACCCACTTGGGAGGGATAAGCTCTGTTTTCAGACCCGGGTCATCCTCTCACAGGTTGGGTGCCTTTACCGGAGGGTCCGGGGATGGTTCTTTTCTGCCATTCCAGTTTCAATCTCCACGATCCACTGCCTTTCCTTTGTCTCTTCAGGGAAGGAAGTAAAACTCTTCTCCGCCATCGGATGTGATCTGTTTTACATTGCCAGATTTTCACTGGCTGTGGTGCCCTGTTTCACACACACTTGGTGGGTTCTTCGCAACTTGTAGTTGCACCAAGATTTCCTTCATCTGAGTCAACATTCGATTTAGTTGCTCGGATATGGCATTCTGCCTGACCACTAAGGCATCACTTTCTGCCCGCTTTTGTTCCAGGCGCTGGTGCAGTTCTTGTAACTCCACCTTAGGCATCTCATGTTCATGTCGTGTGGCGACTTGTCTTTGCAGGAATTCTGCTTTTTGCCTAGCCGAAGCCTGTTCTAGCTGGCGGTCTCGATCCAGCAACTCTTTTCCTGATGCCCTAATCCTAGCATCAAGTTGGGTACTTACCGCTTGATGGTGTGCAGCTCGTTCTTCCTGCGCCCGCAACTTTGCATCCAACCATTTGGTGGTTGCATCTTGCAGTGCGGTGGTTTCAGTTGCCAACCTTTCAAGTTCCGAATTGACATGTGTCAACTTGGTTCCAATGATCTGTTCCCTACGGGTTATCCGTTGAGCATGGTGCAGGAGTTGGGTTGCCTGTGTCTAAGCCTGACCAGACACCCCACGGCCGGCCTGACGTTGCATATCAACCGATTGCTGGAGGGTACGGTCGAAGTAGCTCTTTGCCTAGCCTATACGTGCTGCTAATCTTTCCATAGTTGGATTTCTGGCGTCGGGGACGGAGACTACTTGATTGAGTTCCTGGGGCCGACTTGCTGACCCCACTTGGCTGTGAAAGGTGGTGGAGTGCTCTAGGTGACCTGGAGCGTCCTGGTGCATGGTCGCTTCCAACCAGAGAGACTTCATCTATGTCGGTCATGGCTTTATCCGTGTTGACAGTCAGTTGTCTGGCTCTCTCGTTTTGTTGGGACTCAGGATATTTTTCCAGTCTCAAAATAGCTGTGGTGAAGGAGGCGGAGGTAAAGCTGAAAGAAATGTAGGATCCTACTTATTCAGTATCGGAGGCTTGGAAGTTTTCCTCAGGAAGGTAAGACCGTAGAAGTGTTCGTAGATGTCTTGGAAATCCGATTCTGTAGGTATGTGTAAGGCACCGGTGAACCTGGAGGGTTCCTGAGTTATATAGAATTGAATCTCCAAAATGGAGTTTTCAAGTCTTTGTTTTAACAAGGAGATGTATTTTGAGGTACGTGGGATGATCAGAAGCTCGTTGAGGAGGGTGGAATCAGCTATGAGCTTGTGTGTGTCCAGGGGTATGACTTGGAGGTGTCCAGTAGTCATGTAAAGAGTTTTGGTAACTAGGAGAAATATCAATATACTGTTAAGGGTAGTCGATTCTAAGGGCAAGAGAATCGGACTAGGTTTAAATCCTTCTTCTTAAACGGAGATTGTATAGCAAGGCTCGTAGGTAAAGATTTTTGAGTGAAAACTTATATTAATAAGGTCTCTTCTGCGTTGCTTGATAATGGCTAAAGCTCGTGAGGCACTTCCATATTTAATTCCCGCGTCTGTGTGTTCACAGACTACAACCTGTTTTACATATAAACTGGTATTTTCTCCCGAACCTTCGTCTCTTTATCTGTGAGCGAACCCTGTTTGACCCAGAAACTTTCTCTTCCCCCCAACAGCTTACAGTATAATCAGAGCTCCTGACTTCTCTGGGGGTGTGGAGCCACTTAGTCTAAGTGGTTATCCTTCTTTCGGCAGTTAAGATATGGCCGTCCCGTTTGAAATGTAAGAAAAACTTCTTAGAACTCCCAAGTGCCATCTTGGTTGTTGGCCGAGTCTGCTTAATGTGTTGTTATATGGCTCTGCAGCTTGATTTCAGGATGACTAGTGCTCATGATCGGGCCAATACCTTCTCGTCTTCACTGCCTCTCCTTATCAACTTATTCGGAAATGTTCATTCACCTTATAGCAATCATGGAGGTGTCAGCGTACTCTCAGTTTGTGTCGGAGTAGCCTACTTGAATTGTGCTTTCATACTCATCTAGGACTACCCGGGCTCTCTTAACTTCAACGGGGTGCAACTCTGCGAGTTCTTAACGGAATCGCTTCGTTCCACTTCCCTGACGTAGTCATAGAGGCCCTCACATATAACCTGCGGACAACATCCGGCCGGGCGGAAGCCGACGACATATACAGGGTTACAAGATGTGTTCTAAGTGCTCTTTCTTCCTAGTAAACGAGCAACTGTACAAGGTGCCAGTGTCGACTCCCAGGGCCAACGCCGTCGTCACAGGGGCGTAATTGCCTGTAGAGGTTCAGATTCATGCAATTCCACCTAAAAAGTCATATAATCCTCTTGGGACTCGTTTGTGCCTAACAGTATAGAAGCAGGATAGTGATACACAAATGCGCAGAACCAAGGAGGGGATAATGATAAGGGAATCAAAAAGAGAATAACTAGTTAGGAAGTCATAACCAAGTAGCAAGGGACAACTTTAAAGTATTGCTTATCAAGTATAAATTCAAGTAAGTAATAACTACCATCAAGTTAGTAGTGATAATAGAAACATAGTAGGATTCCGTAACATTCCCCTTAAAAGAATATAAAACCAACAAAACAAGCAGGAATATCTGAAATTACTTAAAGACCAACCTGCCTTTGGAGCATTCCACACTATTTCAAAAATATAGAACTTAATCAGTAAACATATATCCATCACTGCTGTCACAACATTTCACCTTTATTAGCCACCTAGTATCTAAGATAATATCAGAAAGGAGTTAGCATTTCGTCACAAATTTATTGAAGGTGAAGAGTGTTATCCAGGTATCGCATTCTAAGTGGTCAGAGTCTTGGAGATATCTACAAATACCTAAGAGTCAAGTTGAAGTGAGAGGGGGGCCTAGTCGGGTTTCTGTAATGTCCAAGTAGAGAAGGGCTTGGCATGGGACTAAGGCAGAATGAAAGAGATAGAATCATTATAGGTATTGAACCAGTAGGATCTGATAAGCGTGCTAGTACCTAGAAGGTTGTAAAGGGGTGCCCATGTTGCTTCGATTCATCATAAACTTTCCACTCCATCCAGAACTGGCTCTTTCTGTGATAGATTTGATTATTGAGTATCTTTTCGATTTCACCTTGCTCTTGTCCTCTAGCATGGACGGTGACAGGCACTTTGGATATGGGTTATAGTGTTACTGGGAAGTGGAAGGAGTTTAGCCTTAGGTAAATATGTAGATGTCTGGAATGGATCCATAACTGGATTCCTGCCATCACTAGGGGGAGTATGAGTTTGTAGTTAGTGTATCTTTCTTGTCCGTCCATCACTCATAAGGGTCCTAACTATAGTCCCACTAGGTTCTGATATCATCCAACCTGATAGATACTGGTACTGACTTGAGGATAACTTCAGTTTCGTTAGGGCTGATTGGAGTTGTATACTTTCTCTTGTATTCATAGAGGTAGTTTGGTATGCTTTGGCCTTCTAGAATGAATCTCTGGCGAGTTGCAGGTTGTTCATAATCTTTGAAGCAATCTGGTCTGCCGCTGGTACTTAAGTGGGGCCAAGTCTTACACGGGGTTGAGGTAGGGTAGTCTGCCAACGGTTGTTTCAAAGGGGAAAGCATTTGTGCTAATCTCAGATGCTGCATTAATGTCAAATTGGATATGAGGTATATGGTGAACCCACTTGTTTCCCTTAAGGGTTAACATAGTTCCTAACAGGTTGAGGAACAGTTTGGATTCCTTGCTCAGTCTGTCCATTGGTCTTGTGATGGTAAGCTGTATCCATGTTGAGATCAAGATTTAGATTCCACATTAGTTCTGTTCCAAAGTGGGAGGTAAACTTGGGGTCTCTGTCAGAGGCTAGGGAGGTAGGGAAACTATGAATAGAGAAAGCTCAATCAAGGAGGATATGAGCAGTTGTAATATTGAGCTGTTCTAGGAGACTGGTATGAGGTAGGTAAAGCCACTAAATTGATCCAAACTAACTATGTTAAGTTCCTATTTGGAATCACTTGGGAAAGGTCCTGCAAAGACAATTGCAAAAGACGAGGATGGATGTCAAGGGACAAAGAAGGGGGTGACTCATGCTTCCCGGAAAGTGGTACATTGATTGTTGAGCTGGCAATAGTGCAATCAGTGAATATAGTCTTTGAAATGGTTCCCCTGGAGTGCCAGTCGAAGTGTTTTGAACCAGACTCAAAACCTTTCTGCCAACCTATGTAAGCTCTTAATTCATGGGTAATGTACACCATATCGCCTCAGATATTAGCACCTTCATATCTTGCTTCAAGTGGTAGTTAAGGACAGTTTTTATGGTCATCGCTCAGGTTTCTGTCAAGAACTCCATGATAGAAAAGCCAGGTAGGGTGATCGATAGCTTTGGGGACTAACTCAATGATAGCACTATTCTGAGTAGCATTTTGAATACGGGAGTAGCACTTGACTTTTGTGTAATTGGTAATCTGAGAGGCATAAAGGTTAAAGTGTGGAGAGGACTGATTAAAGAGGCAATCTTAATAATCGACAGGTGCTTCTTGAGTACGGAGATCTTATTCTTGGTCGATTACCAGTATTTCTCCTTCTTTTCCTTCATCCATAAATGTATGAAAGACTGGATAGGCATTTTCTAGTAGAGAGGAGGAGGAATGGCCCATCTGTATTTTGCTGTGCGCTTGGGATGATGAGGGGAGACAAAGTTGGAGGAAGATTAAAGATGCAAGGATGGTGGAATATAGCGAGATTCTGAGAGAAGTAGCTAGAAGTCTCTCCATTTATTTGTGTCTGACCTTCGTTCAAGACACATGCAGTCCCGGGCATGGCTCAATCTCTCAGAGTTTCCAGAGATTGATTGAGTTAAAGGACTGGGGGTTGAGGAGGGACAGGTGTGTGCACAGGGTCAGGTTCAGTAGGTATACTTCCAGTAGCGATATGTCCCTGGTAGAATCTACAAGAGTTTCCAATTGGGAGATTGAATCTTGGATTCATTTAAAGCAGTCTGTGATAGTATCTGGATGCAGTGGTTATCACATATCTCTTAGAGTATTCTTGATTCTCACCGTAAGGCCAGACATTTGATGTTTAAATCACTCAATAAATACTGAGACTTGTGATAGCCCACGAGGGTTGATGAGATACATGGGGCTCCTGACAATTTCGGAACCTTGAATAGCATTAGTTGCAAGATGAATGGTATTTACTGCTTTGTCAATGGCTTGTTCAATAGAATCTTGGTAGTGACTATCTTGTGGGTATCTTTAGGGCTTTGTGCATGGGCAAGGAGGTTAATTGTATATAGAATGAAGATCAGGAGTAAGAATGTGAGCAGGTGCTGGAAGAGTGAGAGTATAAGAGGGGTCTTGGGCACAGGCGATGTTGATGTATTCTGTTGATACACTGTAGATAGGGGAGGAGGGGGTCTTCTTAGGCAAATTCTTGGAATTCTTTTTTTTTTTATTTAACTCATATATTCTCTGTTAAAGTACAGGAACCTGCATGCAGTGCTAGCTATGGCAAAAACGAAACGATAATCTCAAACAAACAAACTAAAGAAATATCAAAAACCTATCTCCCAGTTGTAACTATACCGTCACTACTCCTAATATGGAGGCTAATCAAGCAAGGAAAGAATATAACAAAGTTCCAAAAAATGTAAGGAAATTCATAACAAGATGAGAGAATAAAAGTCAGAGAAGGAGGGGAGCCAAGCTGTGCAAGGGTGAGGGTGACCTAGCGGCTGGCATAGATGGGGGGAATCCCGTTGAAGATTCTAAAATGTAGGTGCGAAGGGCCGGTAGAAGGTTAACTGAGGACCAGCAGGGAGAGCCAGGGCCATGACTGCTGATGCCAGGGAGATGGCAGAGGGCTATAAAGGCATTGGCGGAACAATGGAGGATTGCATAAGCCAAGATCTCCTCCTCCTCTTCGCAATAGGTACAGAGGTAGATCACGTCAGGGTGGTCCTAGGATATGTGAGCAGCCAAATACCTTGTACCAGACAGCATTAGGGGAATTCTTCCAGCAGCCAACTTATCCAACCCTATGAAAGGATGTGGGGACAGCCGTGGTCTGTAGCGGTAGTAGAGGGGAGGAGGTGCTTGTCCTGTCCAGTCTTTGAGAAGGAGTGCCTTACAGGCATTCTTGAGGAAGAAATACCTTCTGGTTGTTGGGAGTAGGGCTAGAATGTCTGCTGGGAGCATATGAGGAGAGGCCAAAGGGAAGTTTCCGACAGTGGGACTAAATGGGAGAAGGGTGTAGCACAGTGCATCAATGGGGAGGTGGCACCTAGAGAGGAGAGGGGGTTTGTACCTGTTCCAGGAGAGCCATATGTAGTTTTGGTTGAGCCCCTGGAGTGTACGACGGGAACCGGTTCTACAGGCAGAGCTGTCTGTAATGGGAAAGGAAGGTGGTAGCCTGGCCGCAGCGGGGTTAATGAGGGGTGAGGAGCAGGCAAGATGAAGGGCTGCTATGGGCCACTTGTCTGGAAGCAGGGAGGACATAGGAGCCAGACAGGTTTCATAGTTTAGTATAAAGATGGGGGTGGAGGAGAAGCAATTGATAACCCAATGAAGCACTCTGTTCTAAAGAGTAATCATCTTGTCAATGGTAACTTGGGTGGGGGAGAACAGGTCTGCCCCATAGGTGAGGATTGGGAGGACCAGAACAGACGCCAGCCGCCATGCCAATTAGCGAGAAAGGCTTAATGCAAGTGGTGAGAGTTGTTTGATGATGGAGAAGGATGCCTGGGCGAAGGCAATACTTTTGATGAAGTGGGTAGTGGTTTCCATGGTAGGCATGAACCAAGAGCCTTGCCAGCGTAGTTATGAGGAAGGGGAGAAGAGTAACCATGTAAGGCTTATGGGGGAGCGGGAGATAGGGGAGCGATCCTTGGGTGTGGGCCAGTGGATGAGCTCAGTTTTGGGAACTAAGAAGGATACCTCCAGCTTGGCTGCCCTGTACGTAAGTAGAGAAAAAACATGTTGAAGTAACTGAATGTTCCTTCTGTAAGAGACAGAAAAAACAGTAACTGAAAAATCATCAACATAGGAAAATATACCCACTTGGGCTATGGAAAAATTCAATCGTGAAACGTCTATCACAAATAAAAGAGGGGAAATGGGGGATCATTTGGGAGTTTTAACTGAAACAGGAGAGAATATTGCAGGTGCCCCTTGAAAGAGGAGGCTGCAATGATGGTCAGTGAGAAAAGCAAAGAGCCAAGAGGTCATGTATTTTTAAAAAAAAAAAAACGGGAGGAAACCATTTTATTGGGATGTTGTCAGGACCGAACCTCTAGGTAGAGGGTTGCGCAGGCGCCACAGGTACTGAGTGCAGGGAGAGAGACACACTGCTTGGAGTTGACCAAGCCAACTGATCTGGCGATGGGTGCCAGGCGGTAAGCTATTATCCTTTCAAGGAGTTTGGAGAATATCTCTAGGAGAACAATTATATGGATGGAGGCAGGGGAGGAGTAGTCAGTCTTACAAGGTTTAGGGAGTACGATACTATTTGGTCTTTTCAGGGGCAATAGATTGTATCCGAAGAGAAGGATGGGGCCTAGGAGTTGTCATAGGATGGAGGGGTTGATAGCATGAACCTTCTTCCAGATCCCATAATGGACCTGGTCAGGTCATGGAGGTGAGGTATTGGATGATATAGTAAGGGCGGGGGATATTTCTTTGTTGAGGAGAGGGGTGGCGCAGTTGTCATAACGTAAAAAAGAGGGCGTGGGTAGTAGAGGTTTGGGACGAAAGAAGTGGTTGAGGAGGGAGGTGTTAATTTCCAGAGGTGAGTTGGCGTCAGGAGTGGAGGGGAACCTTTCAGGTTGGCGGTCGCAAGCGAGGCGTCTAGCTGTCCACACTGACTTCGTGTTGACATTAGCTAAGAATCACTTCCAGTTTGAGGATTTGGCTTTCTGAATACCCTTGAAGTAAGTGTTGCAGTGTTGGCGTGAAAGTACCTGTGATTCAGCTGTGTGTGTTAGGCAGTTAGTCCAGGCGGTGCGGTGGAAGACTTGTCTAAAGTGGGATAGTTCCTGGGACCACCATGGTTTGGCATGGACAGAGGAGCGTTTAGAGGGTGTGTGGCTTTTGAGCAAGAAGGTGAGGCAGCAGAGATGCCTAGTTACCTACTCATCAACCAAACTGTCAGTGGGGTATGTAGGGGGGGGCGGAACCTGATAGTCCCTGCGGAGTGGGGCGAGTATATACCAGCTAGTCTTCAACCAGTCAGGAGAAGGATGCAGAGCTGTAAGAAGCGGAGCTGTAAAGGTAAGGTTAATGGAGAGGTGCTCAGAGCCTGTAGGTGGAGATTGGAGTCCCATATGTTAAAGAACGGAAGGAGATGAGCATTGGCAAATTCAAGGTCCACAAAAGCAAGCCGTGTGTTGATGTCGAAGGGGAATCGTGTGTAGACCCCTGGAGGGTTGAGAAGGTAGAAGCCGAGCTCTGAGCTGAGGTCAAAGTATGGAATGGATATTGTAAACTCATTGATTGAAATGTGGCGTAGTGGGTCACACGAGCGGTGGTGGATTTTTGAGTCACCTACTACTAGAGTGGGGAAGGGGTGTCAGATGAATGCATCTTACGGAGCCACTGTGTGGGACATAGAGGAAGTGCCATTAGTGGCGTATAGGTTGTATAACCTGAATCTTCCCCGGTTAGAATGAAATAACCCAGAGGGTGAGAAGATGTCAACTGCCATGAGGTCAGAGCGGTCGTAATGGCATGGAAGTAGCGAGTAGCTCTGAATGAGCTCTGTTAAAATATAAACAGCAACCTTGGGAGGGATGCCAAGAGTTGAGGGTGGGTAAAATGCCTATGTAGCCTGTGAAGTTGAGTGGTTGGTTTCTGTAAACTGGTGTGTCCAGGAGGAAAACCAATTTGCGGGACGAGGGAAGAGACCAGGAACTGTTAAACAGGGAAAGTAAAACACTCCAGCTTCCTAGGCAGTTGTGTTGTAATAGGGAAATTTGCTTGAGAGGATTGTGAGGGGGGGGCTCATTGATATCAGCATGAGTGCTTGAGGTGTTTGCAGTCATTGATCAGACGAAGTAGGGGGAGAAGGGGAGCATGAATCAGCCCACGGAGAGAGTGGGTTGACTGCCCTGGGGAGTGGGGCTTGAAAATGTCTGGCCGGAGGAGGAGCACGTGGGCTGGTAAGGTCCATAGCAAATGCTGAAGTAGGGGTATAAGGGGCATCAGGTGTTGCAGCCAAGGTGACTGTGTCCCCCTTACCTTCATACTGTCCTGGAGTGATACTGGGGAGTGGGGGCGTGATGTGGAGGGGATTTGATCGAATGGGCAGGTGCGTGCAGTTGCAGTGTGTAACTCACCACAGTTAGAGCAGCGCAAGGGGCTAGCATGGCAGCAGGCAGCCACTGGTTTAAGATGGCCACCTTGGGGGTAGGTGGGATTGGGGTAGTGATGAGAAGACCTGGGATGAGTGTTAACACCAAGGTGGCCGGTCGAGTGAGTCGCTTTTCAAGCAGGGGCGGGGTGTCCATAGTACCAGTATTTGGGGCACTACATGAAACGATTAGTGGAGTAAGCTCTTTCAACCTTGGGTGGGCATGAGAAGAGGAGGATTGAAGAGCGAAATCTGACAGTGTCGGCTGGGTGAACGGTAACAACGACGGAGGTTGAGTTCTTGAGTGCCCTCTTGTCAGGGTCAGGTTGAGGAAAGCGAGCAGAAAAGATACTGACTTCAAGAGTATTGCTTATGGATTCGGAGAGGCCAGAGCAAAGGTTGGCTTGATCGGGAGGGAGGTAGGCAGTAGGGAGCCCATAGATGGCAATCTGAATCTCATACGTGAGGTTCCTGTATGATTTGCTTTATTTATTTTTTACTTTAATATTTTTTATCATGTAGTTGTTGTTAATAGTACAAAACCGTGCATGCAGATAGTGTAATGGTATATAAAAACAGTAATTGCATTGCAATTGCCAAGGATATAACAAAATCCAAACGAAGCATTTGCCTTCACTTATGCGGGAAAATAAATCCCATGCACCATCCGGTAACTAATAGACAAGTAAAAGACCTGCCCAATCCTGGCAAGTAAACCTAAGTCAACCAAGCTAAATCAAGGAAATTAATGTAAATCCAGTCTGTAGATTATCTGTAAGTGCTATCTGAATCTGTTGTCCTGAAGGTAGGCAACAGGAAACTACCAGACAGTAAGAAAGTACAGATACAGTAGGATGCCAGCCATAGTAGCAAAGAATACTGGTTATAGCATATAGCAATCTGACACATCTAGGTATCATCCATTAACACCGCAATCTGGGAGTCCACGGAGTTACCACTAATCTTCCAGGGGCAGGAAGGGCAAAGAGTAGAGTGGTAATCATGAGAGGTATCATTATTCACAAATCTGTGTGTAGTGTGACTGCAGAGATGACCACAGATCCGACAGATGGCAGTGGGGCCGATGTAATCCCCAGTAGAGTAAGAGAACAACCATCACTAGTAGAAGACTACGTTCCTATATGTTTCTTTTATTTTACTTTATTCTTTTTTTTTTTTTTTTTTCTCATGTAGTTATTATATAGGTTTAAAACCCTGCATGCAATTCACACAATGGCATACAAAAAACCCTAATCCCAAGCGCATATACAAAAACATAACAAAATTACAAACAAAGCTTCAAAACTCTCCCTATCTCTGGAAACCAATCCCCCTCACCAACCGTTGATTAACAAACCACTAAATTCCCCTTAAACAATCAACTCAAAGCCATCATCCAGGCATATCAGTAAAGAAAAACTAAAAACTTTAAAACAAGGTAAAGTAAATAAAAATCCTCCTGTTATCAGTTAAAATCGCTAAAAGAAAAGAGATTAAATCCTTAACGTAATATCCTCGTGGCCTGAACCACTAGGGGAAATTTTATACCCAGTCAGAAGAAGCTGACAGGGTAGTTTGAATACACAGTAAGCGATGCCTGAGATGTGGAGCTTGTGTCCGGAGATATTTGAAGTGCATGCGCATCCTGGGTATTGCTGGTGGGCAACCTGTTGTCACGATTGGTGACTAAGCAAGGCAGAGTTTCGCATGACTCATAGTTATGAGTCACAAGGTTGTTATATTTCACACTATGACTCATTAGAAGTCATGGGGTTTCACATGATGCACACTTGTGGAATCATTGTTATGTTGTGATTGGTTGATCGTGCGCATTACTCACATTTGTGAGTCATATGATATAATGATTTTCGCTCATGACTCACACTATGAGTCATGGGTTTCGCGCATGTGACCACGTTAGGGCACATGACTTATTATATGAGTTATGATTGGTTGGCGCACGGTGCAGTTGACTCAGCGGAGTCAGCTGATGGATTTCATACTATGACTCATTTGAGTCATAGAGGTCATTTGACTCACAGGTATGAGTCACCAGGGTTAGGGTTGAGGGAAGAGTGCCTATATAAGGACCTCTAGGCGACCTGTA
>QFET01008243.1:0-14136 GCA_003316355.1 Tuber calosporum | reverse complement strand
GTCTTTTCTTCGTTGTGTGCCGTTTGCCATCCCACCGATTGGAAGTATATCTTTAGTGCTGCCAAGAACCTTCTCAAGTCTTTTCTTGTTCCATCGAACGTTTCTGGACTCTTGAGCTTGGGTTCTCGCACCCTTCTTCCTTCGATGATAGCTCTCAATTCCCTAACCTGTTCCTCCAACACCCGTGTGTTGGCGGTCTCTCCTTCCAGATTAGTGGACATTTTCTCGTTCTTGGGGTCGTGGGTGATAGGGTTTTAGTGGGGGATTAGGCTTCTGGCGTGACAGGACTTGCAGTTCCTGTCTGCGAGAGCGCTTCTATTAGCGCTTCTTCCAAGCCAGGGAGTTCGAGGGTGTCGGTCTCCGTGGTGATATCGTTGGGGGTTGCAAAGAGACTCAACCAAATGTTAAGGTTCGACTATCTATATCGCGCAACCGGCAACGATATATGATTCAGTCTATCAACTCACTTGCTCACTACTATTGCGACTACTCCAAGTCAAATAGTTTTCCCGAGCACTTGATAGAAGAATCCGACAGTCAACTTCAACTAGAGGTCGCTAGGGGGAGAGCGGAATGAAGGTTTGATTTGATAAAGTTATAGATAGGAAATAACAAAGATGGTTGCGTGAAGAGCTATCTACCAGTCCCCCTATGGGTCCTTATATAGGCCTCTTCCCGCAACCCTAAACCTTATGGCTGTGCAAGTGCGCAGCCATGTGAAACTCATACATCATATGACCTTCTAAGTGCGAAGGTCATTTGCACTACTAATAACTTCATGACTCACAAGTGTGCGTCATGCGCGAAACCCACATGACCCTAAAGTGGTCATGTGTGCGAAATCAACTCATAATAACCTCATGACTCACAAGTGTGGGTCATGCGCGAAACCCACATGACCCTAAAGTGGTCATGTGTGCGAGATCCTTGTAAGCCTCACAAGGCTTACTCTGCTTTTCTGTCCTTCCTGCCTAGCGCTCTTCTAGGCAATCGTGACAGTAGGCATCATTGCCTCCTTAGTCAATCTTTTGACTAGAATCTGTTTTTCCGTTTTTGCCTGAACTGTTGAGAACTTCATATCCAAGTTCTCCTCCAGGGCTTCCGCTTCTGGGACTGTAAAGACCCTCGCTGACTCTTTTAAACACCAGGTCGTGCATCTCTCACTATCAAACATGATGGTCCCCTTTCCCCAATCAATTGCAGGGCTATATTCTCTTAACCATGGCATTCCAAGAACTGCTTCGGGGTTTTGTAAATTTGCCACTTGAAAGGTAATCATTTCCCTATGGCTACCGATGTCCATAGGTAGTGTCGTCGTATGAGTAACTGGACCCATCGCACTGAGTTTGCAGTCCGCCAGGTAAATCTCTTGTGGTTGTCTGGCTTTCGCCATAGGGATGCCGTACTTTTCGCATACCTCCTTATCTATAAAGTCCTCAGTCGCTCCTGAGGCAATCATTCCGTTGATGCTGATAATCTTGTCTCTGCCATGTAGTCGCATTTTTACCATGACATGGTCGTTTTCGTGTTCCAGTGATTCCGGGTTGTTTAGTGCCGCGTAGAAGTTTCGTATCACGATGGATATCTTTTTTCCCTTGTCCCTCAGACCATGGCTTACTGGAGACCGTCCTCTTTTTCCTCTTTGTTCTTTTCACTTTCGAGATCCATATTGCGGATTGCTGTTCTTTGTTTCCATCGTGGATTCTGAACCCTACTGACTGTCCTCACCGGGTATTCTTTTTCGTCTTTTGGGTTGGTGCAGTTTCTCATCATATGTGCTGGCTTTGCACATGCCATACACAGATTGTTGTTTCTTCTCCTCCAATATTCGGTCTTTGATATGTTAAGAGCTTGTCTTCGCCTAGTCGCATCTAGGTCCTTTGGATCTCCTCGAGACTCTTGTAGTCGTTGGGTCTTGAAGGTGCCGTCGTAGTTTCTGGTGTTGTCGTATGTTTTGATCTTAGACCTTCCTTGCACATGTTTGATAACGTCCAAGCGGTTTTCTTGATTAATGGCCCATACCGCCATTTGTTCAGTCGTCGTGAAGTCTTGAGCCATCATGGCCCATGCATTCTGAATTTCATCGTGTAAGCCTCTTAGGAAAGCCCTTCCCATAGTTGCTTTGTCGTATTCTGACTCTGTTGCCAATAGTCGTAACTCGTTCCAGAATTCAGTCACATTCTGGCTCCCTTGCTTGATTTTCTCGATTTTAGTTCTTGCCGTTTCCCTAGCATCCACGTCGCCAAATTGGATGCGTAGAGTTTCTTGAAATTCTGCCCAGTTATTCCATGTGGCTGGGGTCTTTCCTTCCACATATGGAGTAATCCATTTGCCTGCTGATTCCCTCAGTAGGGATTTGGCGAAGTCCACTTTTAATCTGTCTTCATTTTCTCCCCATCCTAGTGCTGTGTAGTAAATTGCAAGTTGGACTAGCCATGCTCGCAGTTTGGTACGGTCTCCTGTAAATGTATCCGGGGTTTTGATTTTCGGCCTTCCTACTGTCTGTACCAGTCGATTTTCTTGAACCCTTTTGATCAACTCTTGGAGTTGTTCTCTCGTGAGAGTTATTGTATCCGCAGGTCCTGCTAACCCCGACATTCTGTGTATTGGGGATACTCCAGAGCTTACTGACCCTGATCTTGATCTTGCTTTCGGGGTGTACGGGCTTGGAGGTCTTGGGGATCCTTCCCGCGATATCTTGCTTAAGGCTTGTTCAAGTTCTGCTTGTAGTCCTAGGAAGGTTTGTTGATAGTTGAAGTCTGGTACTTCTGTATCTGTAGGTGAATCTGTTTTGTATTCATTAAGTGTCGCAAAAGACGCAACCAAATATTACAAACCTATCCTTAGTCTGCCGGACAAGGCACACTATCTTCTTTAACAGCAACTGGTAACGATACGTACCGCTTGTCTTACAGCTCTTCAGGTCTCGTAGCCTTATGTCGCCTAGGGAACACTGAGTCCTTTCACTCGTAGCCCGTGCGACTGCTCCTTCGCAATACGTTTCTTGAATCACCTTTCGGTTGGTGATATAAACTGATGGTCGTAATAAGAATAAAGTATAGATTGAATTCATAGATAAAATATAACATAGGAAGTAACTTAGGTGGTTGCGTGAAGAGCTAGCTATCTGTGTCCGTGACCCTCCTTATATGGGCGCTCTTTCCACAACCCTAAACCTAGTGACTTTACTACGAGTCACCTCTTTAGTATGACTGCCGCATGAGTCATAGTATAACAAACATCCTATGACTCACAATTTGAGTCATAGTATACAATCCCCATAATATCCAATTTCCATAAAAGGTCATGTGCGCTAATCGCGTCACATGCGTGAAACCCCTGACTCATACTTGTAGTCAGGTGCGAAAGTCATAACATCATATGACCTCACAAGCGTTTGTCATGAAACCATAAACATATATCAAATCAAACATCATAATCATAAATGTACTCACAAATCTTGAGTCATGTGAAATATTCCATATTGCTAAGTCACGATTTGTGACAAAAGGTAACATAGTACTAGGAGTTTCTGAAGGAGGGGGTAGGGAATTTTCCACTAAGATCAGACTGAATTAACTCATAGGGATTTTCACATCTTTTTTCTGTTGTTTCAGATTTGCGTTTAGTTGATTTGGACGTAATGCAGGTTTCACACTACCTGTCTTTCAGAACTTCGGGGATAGTTGAATTGTTTGAGTAGTTGGTACTTTTGAGGTAGGATGGTGAAGGATGTCCTAAGGCTTTATGCCACTGTTGGTAAGTCATCTTGTTCGCCACTACTTTCTCTTCTTGCACAACATAATCTTGACCATCAAGCTTTCCCCATATCACTTCTCTTTTATTCTCCCTGTATACAAACATATCAGCCCCTTTACTATACAAAGAAAAACCATTCCGCAAAGAAACAATAGCACGCCATGACAACTAGTTACTTTGACCTAACTTCGGAACCCTAAGAACCTGTTTAAGGAATACAGGGCCTACATGACTGTTTGAATTTTTGTCCATGAGCTTGACAGTTCCTCGACCACATGATTCTATTACTGAATCATCACCTAACTTAATAGTCCTTATACTTGATTAAAAGTTTACAAGAAGGTCTAGGTTGCTTGTCATGTATGAGCTAGCGCCTGTATTGATTACCCAGTTGTGTGGGTGAGAAGTCTTTTGCGTAGATAGGAGGGATGTGGATGTACTGACCGGTTCAGATATTTCTTCTTTGCCGATCTTTTCTGTACAAACTGCTTGCTTTTCCTTCTTCTTTTGGTTGTCGCCCTTGAGTTATTACACTAATTCCAGGTATGTCCCTCAGCGCGAGCAGTGGGGTAATGCTTTTTGCAGTAGGTACATTCCTTGGATGTGGCCACAGTTCTCCAGGGAGGTTCCCTTCCTTTTCCTTTGACATGAGTGCTTTTATACGCTTTGTCGTTCTCAGAGCTATCCAAGGGTCTCATGTCCAACAACTTGTTGCTGACATAGTCGTAGATAAGCTCCTCCTAGGTTTGGAGGTTGTCAACGATGATACTCAACGACTCGGGAAGGGAGCGGAGAAGAACTGCAGCTTTAACTTCGGGCGACTCGAATACTGATCTGAATACAAATGGTAGAGCGTATCAGTCATCGGCATAGGAGGAGGAGCAACGGTGTTGCATGCGATTCCAGAGGGTGTTGTACTTGTTGATATAGTCTGCAATTGGTGCAGAGGTATCGTACTTAGTATCGAGGACAGTGTTGAGTTGTTCGAAGAAGGAGGTGGTGTTTTCCCTAGCAAATTTATCTTGGAACGGTTTCCAGATAGCTGGGGGCGTTTTGTGGGTGGCCAACAAAATAAGCCATTTGGGGTCAATTGTTTCAAGGAAGTAGGCCTAGGCCCTTTGGTATCGATCACAAAATTCATCTAATCTCTCAAAGTTATTATTTCCATCCTCGTCCTCTTCTTCCTAGAGTAGAGTTTCCTTTCCCGTTACTATGTCTCAGCAATTATATAAAGTAAGGACAGATTCCGAGATATCTCGCCAGGTCCTGTAGTTATCAGGGCCAGTGAGCTTTGGGATGGAGCTCAATTTGTAACTATGTGCCCAACTACATCTGGAGTTGTTGGCATAAGATCTAGCGTTTGGTGCAGGAGTTTCTGGAGGAGGAACGGTAGGATCTGCTGTGGCCATTATTGCTCAGTAATGGCAGAGTGACTGTGGTTGCTAAGGACCAGTACTTTACTTTGCAGTTGCAAGTAGTTGCAGCTAGGAAATTGCACTTTCCGTAAGAACTCGAATTTAGTGAGGGAGGAAAACTTGTACTTTAAAGAGGAGTGCCAAGATTTTTCGTATCGATTTGCCAAGAATGTTTCGCCAAGAATTCTTCATTTCGTGGTTCATTTCGAGGAAATTTTTCGATGTTACACATAATATTTTTTGGTGAAAGTAGTTTGATTTGTTTCGGAAGGAATTTGTTTCGTGGTGAAAGAGGATAGTGTGTGAATGTAAGTCATATAGCTATGGATGGACCGGGCTCATAACCTATTAAAATTATGTGTATTGGCACAATCTTATAGCATGAGTATTAAAATACAACACAGTATTAAGAGTATACTATGTGCACGCTTGTGTGAGGAATATTGTAGTATGAAGGTAGATTGGTAGTAGTTCTTGTCCTTAATTAACTAAACAATGTAGGTGCCAACCAGCTATTTATACAGGTGCGTATCCTCCTTGTACTCAGTAACTAAATAGGGAAAATATTGTAAGAAACATAAGTGCGAATATGTTTGACCCTGAAAAACTACCAAGGAAATCCCAATAAAATATGCGTAATCTGAAGTGGTGTACATGAAATAAACGGAAAGATAACAAATGATACATGACCGATAAAAGGTCACTATACATGGAAAGATAACTGAGAAATCCCACACATAACATAAGAAATATACACATTAATTCTCCAACATTATCATGAAATATAACCAAGAATATGATATACCCTAGCTGTACTAATGTCCATAGTTTTCCTGAGTAAACTAGAAATAACCAAGCAGAGACATAAACAATATTACCATAGGAAATATACATATGAAACGAATTGAAGAATTTCAACAGTTTCTTCTGGTGACCTCAGATGCTCCAGGATTTCATAGCCTACGGCCACTCCTGTAATCAATATCACATGAACAAAGAGCCTACTATACTTGCAGCTGGTAGATCTCTTACCGTACTAGCACCAGACGAAGCCTATTAATGCCTGGTTATTAATTTCACTGACCTCTTCAATAAATCAAATAAACATACTACTATCCTGGTTATTATCGATCTCTTTACCTCCTACACTCATCTTATGCTACTTCAGGACTCTGCCACCTCCGAAAAAGTATTGTGCTAGCTCTATAAGAGCATATTGGATGTTCATTGACACCCCTTAAGCATTGTACAGGACTTGGACCCCAGCTTTACCTCAAAGTTCTGGTCTCGGATGATGAAGCCAATGGGAACCCAGGTCTGAACGGCAACCCAACACCACTACCAAACCAATAGTCATGAAGAGGGCCAGATTCGCACCATTAAACAAATGATGTGGAACTTTATCAACTAAAGATATAACAAGTGGTCCAATTCCTTCCCAGTAACAGCAGCATCCATGAATGGGGCCCCCAATGTATTCTTAGGAATATCTCTAGACAAAGCACTTTATGGATGACCTGTGAAGCTCTTAAAACCTATCCTTAGATCCGTCAGCAAAGTATCAGTAGTGAACGAGATCTTGAATGCCCATGACGCCACCAGGATGGAAGTTGACATAGCCAGAAAATATATCACATTCTGGCAGACTCTGCAAGCAGATAAAAAGAGGAACTCCTACCAAATATCATTCAACATTGGCACTAGAGTTCTTGTTAGAGGACGCCCTTACCTCTCTGCCTCCAGACTATCTAAGAAGCTAGAGCCTCACTGGTTTGGACTCTTTAAGGTCCTAGAGTATGACTCGAGTAGCGATAACTAAAAGCCATAATTGCATAAGAGAATAGAGTGACACAAGCCATATTTTCATATCTTATTCCTCAAAGAATACTATTGGAATGATTCCAATAGATTTGCATCCATTAGAAGAGATAGGCCAGCCCCTATACTCATCAACAATGCAGAAGAATGGGAAGCAGAGGAGAAAATGGATTATCCTCTACAGTACAACAGAGTTGAGTTCCTGGTACACTGGAAAGGGTATGAAAGGAGAGATGACTCGTGGGAACCTATTGAGAATCTGGAGACCTCAATGGATATCATACCGGAATATTGGACAGAAATCCATATCACACAACCAATGCCTAACATCACCTCCTACTATGTCAGGACCTCTTGGGAGCCTATAGGAATCTCTACAATCTCTTGCCCCAGAACTATAGTACTCAACGATTTCTGTCAGCCCTATTACCATTTGGAATATGCTTCTGCAGGCTCAGATGATACGGACTTCAACATAGCTGATGATTGTATGCTCTGGCCTTGGGAGAGCAGCGATGAGGCCTATGACCTTAGGAGAAGATAGATTTTGTTCAGATTTAGGGAATCTAACATGTGTACAGGTTCCAGTGCCACTATTTCCACTCTCATTAGCGTTTCCTTTTTCAGAGTACATTCATTTTATTTGATTTCTTTTGTATTTGATTTCCCTACCGGAATCTCTAGATTCCAGTGCTCTGATATCTCTATGCTTTAGAGGATCAGTAGAATTGTGCCCCTGAAGTTCCGAGGGAGGGAACAGGTCATGTATACCAGTGGTAATATTGAGTCAGTGTTGTAGGAAAGCCCCTGGCAATCCAGGACTCCAGCATGGCCTGTAACATGTGTACATGTTCTGGTACCTCTATTACCACTCTCATTAGCTTTTCCTTTATCAGATTATATTTATTTGATTTGATTGCTTTTGTATTTGATTTCACTACTGAAATCTCTAGATTCTGGTGCCCTGATTACTGTATGCTTTGGAGGATTAGCAGGAATGTGCTCCAGGAGTTCCAAGGGAAGGAACAGGTCATGTATACCGGCGGTAGGATAGAGGCAGTGTTGTGGGATAGCATCAGGCTTTCCTGGACTCCGGCAGGGCTACAGGATTTTGGAAGCTGTATACTCTCCGGAAATGATTGTGGCTCTGGGTTTCCAGAGCCTCAGCTCTTGTAGGAAAGATATCATGTATTAAAGAGTGGTCTCCTGGCTAGCAGGAAACATCAGACTTCAGACAGATGCCTATACAGTGAATACACTTGGTTGAACAGCGATCCTATTGTCCCCCTTCTCTCTATAAACTACTCTATTGTACTCTCCTTGTCTTCGCCTCTCAGCAGGTCTTCCTTAGACACCCAAGGGATAGCAGGCTATCGCTTAAGCTTAATTGTATAACTGTTCACACAGGCTCGCGCCTGTTACCGGGTCACAGGATTCATATAGCTGTTCAATCACTAGTAATGATAGTGGCTGCTGGTTTCCATAGCCTCTGCTCTTGCATGGAAGATTTCATGTATTTAAGAGTGGTCTCCTGACTAGCAGGAGACATCATACTTCAGACAGATGCCTAGACAGTGATTACACTTGGTTGAATGGCGACCCTATTGTTGACCTTCACTCTATAAACCACTCTATTGTACTCCCCTTATCTTCGCCTCTCAGCAGGTCCCCCTTAGGCACCAAAGCGATAGCAGGCTACTGCTTAAGCTCTATTGTATAACCATTCACACAGGCTAGCATCTGTTACACTCCGCAATTCCATAACATACATCCATCTTAAATCTATTGTGTAACCTTTTTCCTTCTCAAATTGCTTGTACTAGCTCACATAGCAAAGGTGGTAGTCATCGCAGGTGACTAGTCAATTGGGCGTATATACTGCCTTTCTAGCTTGGAGGTTCTTTTTGTAAAGGAAGATGGAATATTGTATATCTCCACCAAATAAATATCAGCTTGGCTGCTTCCTAACATGGTAGTAATGGGTGGATCGAATAATATTTGCTGGCTTCCTAGACTGTATCTCCAGTCTATCAGATGTTGGTAAAATGACTGCTTTCAACTTCCATTATTTGGCTTACCTGTTACTAGTTCAATCCTCCATTGCGTGCCTCATCATGGGCAGTTGGCTTTACTCTTCCAGTTGGTCTGTTGATTGGGGTTACATTGCGGTGTTGTACGGTGAAACTTTTCTATGAACTCAGAAATAATAGGTGGCGACGAACAGTTGAGGTGCTAATGTATGGATCAGTTGGCAACGACCGCTCCTCCACATGCAACCATACCGAAACCGACCGGTCGACCCGCCTTCCGTTCCCGCCGAACAGAGCCCTAAATATATAGCCAAGGTTATCTCCTTCTATGTCCATTTTCTTCGATAGCGCAATTGTTCAAATTCATCTCTAAATCTAAACTAAATTGTCTCCAACTCTCCGTGCCGCCTTACCTTCTTTGTGAAAGCCTAAGAGACTTCAATATTTTCAGTTTCTGTCCTCACTCCGGCCAGCATCCAGTTGATTCAGAGCGGTCCGTGAATAAGCTACCGTTGTAACTACCAAATCAAATTCCTGTTTGAGCAAATCCCCGAAGTCTTGAATTATCTGCTTCAAAGAGCTAGCAAATGGTAGAATAGCAGCCTAATCTACAACTTTAACTGGGGAACATTCTGCAGACCAAATGGGCAGTTCGGGCCTCCTCTCACCGCCCCCCAGCCCACTACTCTCTAATACCCGGGAGAATGATCGAATGGGTTTGTCAGGAGGTATTGTGCCGTCAATCCCCTTCCCTGCCGCAGAGTTTGTGCTCGTTGGCAAGAATGAGTGTGGCCAGTGATATGGACAAGGCCATCTCTCCTTGGAACCTTTTAAAGCTGTATCTCCGGACGAGCTCTCTCCAACCGTATATCGGGAAACTTCCAGGGAGGCAATCCCCTCTGTAACATCCCCCGGAACTGTAATACGAGTAATATATGCATACACGTCACCAGGCCTCAAGGATTCAATACCAGCCCCTTTACCAATGCCTACAAAGCCATTTTGCCCTTTCCACCAATTTTCTGACAGATTCTCCTTAGGGGCCAATGTCCCTGTATGAGCTACAATTCTAGGACTGGTATCTCTCTGGAGCCGGCGCAACGATATTCACGAGAGGCTGCGGTGTTTCAATCGAATTAGGGGGCGGTCTCAACAAGATTTGCATACTCTCGAAGAATCAATTCATGCGGAGAAAGGTCAGGAGCGGGGCGTATCGATTCCTGGGCATGGGAACAGCTATCATAGACAACAGCCATGATCAGATCTGTTATCGGAATCGGCTCGGAAGGAGATCTATCAAGAACCATTTCCTGGACCTTCCCAGAATCAAGCGCCCCATCGATAATCTGGGGGTCTTCTCCTGTATCATCACCTGACGAATCCTCCAACTCGTAATCATTCTGTACCCGAAGGGATCCTCGAGGACCAGATACTCTATCCAGTTTCCGTTTGCACCAAAACTTCTCGTATATGTTAAGCTGAGAAGATTGTGAATATTTTTGCATTGGACCATTGGTATGTCATTCATGAAAGCCAGATCGGGCACAGAATGCGGGTGGATACTCCCGATAGCAGCTACTCCACAGGATAGACCCGATCAGGATTCTCTCCCAAGCCTTGCCGACCTACACTGCTCCAAGATTCTTCACCCCCATAATTTAAGAAAGCACCGGCGGCATCGCTGGGAGGACCCGCTAGGGTGCTCTCCAGCGGGGAAACTATTAATGCACTCACTCATGTGAACAACGTAGTGGCAGCCCGCTCAATCGAATCTGGGGTTTGGAGATCGCTCTTACACATACGAGGTGGGGCATGAAATGACGGCCATTATAGGAGGAATCTGAAACTAGGTTAGAACATCCAGGTAATTCCAGGGGGATGGTAACTGGGTGCCGCTCCTCCATGAGGGGTGGTAGAGGTGGGCAATAGGGGTGTGGGGAGGGGTGTGTGAAATTGCGGGAGGAGAGTATGGAAAGGAGGGGGTGAAACGGGGTTAGGTGGGGGGCCTATAAACGAGTGGTGCGGTATGAGACGAGTAAAAATCGTGTCAATGATGGATTTCAACAAATGGCTCACACATAGCCCATCACGTGCTCCTCCAACCTAACACGAGGAACCTCTAGCGCCCCGCGGAGGGTGATAGCCAAGTCAGATCGGATTTTGGTTTGCCGCTGCTTCAGCGTTAGCTCATCTCTATTTCTCCTTCATCCTCTTGTCCCCTTCAAAACCCGCCAGTCCCACTCACGATAGGCCGCTCTATCTGGGATCAAAAAGAAGGGGGAGGAAGGGACAAAAGTAAAAAGGGTGAAAGAGAATTTAAGAACTTTAACTGCCGATAATCGAGAACTGTGCTATGGCTATTCTAGGGTCCCTTCACCACCTCCCCTATAGCTAGGCACCGGTGTCAAGCATTTGGAATACTGTACTAAAACCCGAATCCGTTCATGATTCACTGGTCAATGCTCTCCCGCCCCCACACTCGAGTCGTTTCATATTACCCCTTCGGTTTCGATATTACGGGATGATTATGCTGCCAAGGTGTTGGGAGGTCGGAAGGGGGACTGACACTTTCGCAAAAAACGAAAACGCCAGCTCTTGAAGCTCGGCGGAAGATGCGGGGGTAGTGATGCTTCCACCGGTGAGGCGACGGGCAGAATCTCTGTTGCTAGAGAGGGTAGTTTGGTTGAGGTCGTATAATAGGTATTTCTGGACCTAGGACGGTGATTCTGTAACACTAACTTGGCTACAATTAAATATCTCCTAAAAGGGTGGGGAGCAACGGACAGAGGGGGACAGTGAACGACACACCAGATATCTATGATAGTGGCAAGCATCAAAACTTAATTTGGTAAGGGTGTTTCTTGCGCTTCCTCCATTTGTTTCCTCCCCTATAATACTATGCTATGTCTCTTTCGCAAACCCCTTGCTCTCCCTCTTGATAATAAGTGTAGTTCTTCCCTAGATACCCACAATTCCAAAATGTATCGCCAGACCCTCTGCCCAGGCCCTTATCCGTCTTACAACCTAGTCCAAGTGTAAAGATAGCTAGCTGATTCTCGTCAGTATTGTCTTACGAGTCTAGCATACTCCCTTCCGGCCAGAGAGCTGTATAGGATTGAGTCACAAGTCAAGCTGAAAGGAGCACGTTTATACCCTCGGTGCTACTACCCAAATTCAACATCCGCCTGGGCGAGTTACTAAACCCTGGTTGCCCTCCTCCCTGACGCATGCTCCGGAAATCCCGCAGGGCAAAGGGCCTTCAGACCCCTGCGATGATTGATACGATACACAGATCGTACCTGTATACTGCCAGGTATCATGCTGTTATTCCTCCGCCCTGTTGTACTCTTGCCATAACATATTGGTCGTCCCCTCCCCCTCCCGCCCCGCAATACCGCCCCAACAGAACCATCCTACCACGCCCCCTCCAACCTCAACCACCTAGCCGTCTGATCACAATCCCTCACTCGCCCTCCCTTCTCCTTCCCTCGATCTCTTTTTCCTGGTTTTCCTTTTTTTTTTTCCCCCTCCAGTTTCTCACCTTTTTCTTGCTGTCTCCAAACCGTCGGGCAAGCCTAGCCGATGACCACACCCAGCCTAGGTTATTGCTGGCGGGTCTCGGATGCTATCCTAAGGCCTAGTAGTAGGAGTCCGATGTAGATAGATAAAACCAGAGCTGGGGGGTTGAGACTGAGTTTATCGGAAACCGGGTGGATGGGGATGGGTGAGTTGGTCGAATTTGATCCGGGTTTGACTTGGGGGCAGTGGAGATTGGGGCGGATAGGAGGAAAGTATGGACTGGGAGTATGGCAGAAAGGGCAAGGGATGGGTGCTAGTGATGGCAGTGAATGGAGTGCTGTGGCGCATGAGGCTGGGCGTGGAATCGTCAGTCTTGTGCACGGCACCAGGGTCCCTGCCTCCCGAGAGCTTGAGTCGTAATCCCCGAGGATGACTGGGAGGATATCCTGTCTGCCTAGATAACCCAAGAGGGCAAATGCAGTGTGTTGATTTGCATCTAAATGCGCTTTAGAGCTTAGAGCGGAAATGCATAGGCTCGGCTTCCCTGTCTTGCCAGTTCGCCCAAACTTAGTTTAATTCTCGTCATCACTCTTACCTTCGGCATGTTCCTCCATGCAACTTATCACGAACCCCGACATTTTCCTCCTATCTTGGACTATTTTTGGCCAGGACACTACCCGCAACCCCCGAGGGGCCCCCACCTATCCAGACTGCAAACCTACGGTAGTCGAAGGTATGACACCAATCCGTAAATACGCAAGGAACTTTAGCCAACAGATAGTAGGCTCATTCGTTTTCCGGTTTCACTAACTTGCACATGAGTCGTGTGAGCACGTGGCTCTCCCGGCGTCCTGAAAACTCGAACAAGCGGGAGATATTTGGTTAAATTCCTTGATCAGCTTAGAAAATCATTGTGAACATTGCACTGTCACTCCACTGATCGCGCGCAAAGGGATCTACTTTCCTGGGCTGCCAACTCGGCACAAAATCAGAGCGAGTTGTGTTCGAAGTGAGACTTGGACCTTTGGAGTGCACCTAAGATGACCCATTTCGAGGCCAGGCTCGGCCACCACCCAGAGCGCACGATAGGTGTTCCCAGCGGCACGAGACAGAAGCAGAGATCCCAGGATATGGATTACTGTTTCTTCCTTTTTCTTTTCTTTTTATCTCTAGCACTACATGACAGTATTCAGACACCCATACCTGACTACCCCTTTGAACTAGGGAACCTAATCCCCCCTCAAGCGCAGGAGAAAAGCACTTGTGCTCGAATTAATTTATGCGCCACAAAGCCCAGATTTTTGGTGTCCATGGCGCATAGATTTATTCGAGCGCAAGTATGATACACACTCACAAGACTACAGAACTTACATATCAGCAGGTGGCCAACCCTTCCTGCGGCCTTCTGTACCAAACCCGGACAGGGAGCCTGGGGGCGAGCTTGTTGCCAACGTCCCCCGGAATAGTCTACCCCACAGAGCCCGCAGAATTTGATGGAGCCATTGGTAAGTCGGAAAAACTGTCAGAGCCGACGGTGTAGTGCTGTGAGGGAGCTATCGTACGATCGGTTAATAGATCGGTCTTCTCTCCAACCC
>QFET01008242.1:0-10104 GCA_003316355.1 Tuber calosporum | reverse complement strand
CCGGCCAGAAGAAACGTCGGGACACCAGCTCATGGGTCTTGGCTCTACCAGGGTGGCCCACAGCAGGGCCGTCATGGGTCTCTTGGATAATCTTTAGTCGTAAGAGGTCATGTTGCGGAACATAAAGACGGTCGCGGAAAAGTAAACGATCTCCTTCTCGTCGACACTCTGCAAGCGAGATGAGGCGAGACTGGCGGTTCCCTTGGTCTAAGGCTTTCAAAATCTGTTTTGGTATTGGGTCAGTATCATAAGCCTCTTTCCAAAGTTCCTCAAGTGGGGACGCTCCTGTTGGGAGCGTAAGGTTCGCCAACAAACCCATAGACTGGGACTTCAACACCACCTGTGTCAGATCGTTCCTTTGTTCTTCCACTTCCTCCACAGTCTCGCTTTTCATACGTGTCAAGGCGTCCGCCTTACCGTTTAATTTTCCGGGTCGATACTCTATTCGGTAATTGAACTGGGTGAGGAATTCCGACCAACGGGCCTGTTGTCTGTTAAGAAGCCGCTTGGTAGTGAAATGCTTCAGGTTGAGATGGTCGGTAACAATAGCGACTTCTCGGCCAATGAGGTAACATCTCCATTCTTCAAAAGCGCGGACCACCGCCATCAACTCCTTATCATAGATGTCATAGTTGCACTCCGCGGGGCTATGTTTCCGAGAGTAGTAAGCAACAGGGTGGAGGTTTCCATCATCCCCATGTTGTGACATGATGCCTGCAGACACAAAGTCTGAGGCATCGGTCTCAATGACAACCTCCTTGGAGAAGTCGAAATGTGCCAAAACCGGGGCCCTTGTGAACGCAGTCTTGAGTTTATCAAAAGCTTGTTGGCATTCGGAGGTCCAGACAAATGGGTGATTCTTCTTGGTGAGGGTGGTGAGTGGGCGGGCCAGACGGGAAAAGCCACGGATAAAACGACAGTAGAAGTTGCCAAAACCCAGGAAAGCACGGATGTCTCGTACTCGGTCAGGTACTGGCCATGCGATAATGGTTTGCACCTTGGCGTTATCCATCCGAATTCCTTTGGTGGTAATGATGAATCCAAGATACTCGACCTGGTCAACGTGAAACTCACACTTCTGAGGCTTAACTTCGAGTTCGGCTTCAGTTAAGGCCTTCAGCACCCAACGTACATGTTCGGTATGTTCTTCCTCTGTCTCGCTGTATATAAGAACATCGTCGAGGTAGGCAGTGCAGAAACGATCATGGCCCGGGCGCAGTGCCTTATTGATGTAAGCTTGAAAGGTGGCAGGCGCGTTGGTGAGACCAAAGGGCATGACTTTAGATTCGTAAAGTCCATAGCGGGTTCGGGAAGCCGTCTTCCATTCTTCACCCTCCTTCATGCGTATCAGGTTGTAGGCTCCACGGATGTCCAGTTTAGTAAAGATTTTGGCCTTTGAAGTCTGCATGAATGTCTCTGTCAAGAGGGGTAGTGGGTAGCGGTCTTTGATAGTGCCCTCATTTAGTCCACGATAGTCGACACATAATCGTAAGGACCCATCCTTTTTTTTAATAAACAGAATTGGGGAAGCGGCGGGTGAGGTAGATGGATGGATAAAGCCCTTCTCGAGGTTTTCGTCAAGCCACCCTCTCAGGGCTTCAAGTTCCGGTGGGGACAAGTTATAAAGTGGGCCAAAAGGGGGGGTAAAACCGGGCTTCAAGGGGATAGTGTGGTCAGTAGGTCGGTGTGGGGGTAACCGGTTTTGTTTCTTTTCAAGAAAAAGGTGGATAAAGTCGTGGTATTGAGGGGGTACGATGTCCTTGACCTCTTGTTCCTCCAGTACCTCGTGTCCTAGGGCTCGTTGCACCGCATAAGCTTGAAGGAAATGGGGGATATCTTCTTCCACCCCTTGGATACCGGTAACATCAGCGGTACAGTTTTCTAGGCAATAGTCAGACTCGAATGTGATGGCATTACTGGCAAACCGGATAGTAACGTCATGTTGTTTCAGCCATGGTATACCGAGGGTCAGGGGGTATCCACCAAGCTTGGTAATAAAAGCGGGAATGGATTCGAGGTGGTTGTTGATTTTCAACTCAACCTTGGTCAGATGGGTGATTGCGCCAGAGCTAATGGGACGTCCATCAATCACTGCGAGGTGTATGCTTTCTTTTAATTGGTATAGAGGGAGGTGATGGCGGCGAGCGAAGTCTTTGTCTATGAATGCATATCCTGTTGCTCCAGAATCAAGGAGGGCATGGGTGCGGATTATGTTCTGGTTGTCGATGATATCACAAGTGACTACCAGATGGTTATCCTCAATTCCATTTTCCATTTGATCTAAAGATAAACTAGATATAGACAAACAAGAAGAAGACTTAATATGTCCCATGCGAGTGCCGTGTTCTGCAGATGGGACGACTAGTTTTCCGACAAATTGAGCTCAGGTCGGGTATGCTCAGGGATGGTAGGAGGGTCAAATGGGTATAGGGCAGCACCGTGAATGTGACGAGGCCTTTTGCTGGGGCACTCCCTTGCCATTTGTCCGTGTCCACCGCAGTAGAGGCAGAGTCCTCTCCTCATGCGTTCCTGCCGTTGAGCGTTGGTAAGGGCTCGTCGTCCAGATGATATATCCATAGGGCCAGGGGCAGTTCCAGTAGCAGTAGTCACAGCAGGGGCGGGGGTTGTTTGTCGTGGTTGTGTGGCTACCGAGGTGCGCCACGAGGATGAGGAGGATCCCTTCTTGTCTGCATTGCGGGCCCGAATGTTGTTATCCAAATTCTTCAGCATCTTGGAGTATTCAGTGAGGTCGTCGGGTTGGTCCACAATGTTCTGCAGGGCATCCTTGAGTTCTTAGCTAAGGCCCCGGTAGAGTGCGTTGCGCTTGGCAGCATCATTCCATTCAGTGTCTGCTGCCAGGCGCAGGAAGTCTGCTAGATATTCGACGAACGTTCGGTTCTTTTGGGCTAGGTCCTTCAGTCCCCTCTCCTCAGTTGCCACACGATTTGGGTCACCAAAGGCACTCGACAGTTCCTTCAACAAGGCCTCCGTATCTGTGAAGTTGATGCCGACCGGGGTAATATTCGGTTGTATTTGCAAGAAGGCAGGACCGGTGAGGAGGCCGATAGCATAAGCTAAATGGTGCTGTTCATCCTCGAAGCGATGGTGATCACCACGGAGTTTCATACGAAGCTGGGTGGCGAAGGGGTGGTACTTGCTCATTGTGCCATCAAACTTTTCTGGGCTTGGGATTGAGGCCTTCTTGCCAGTGCCAGTCCCAATAGCAGCTCCAGCGGCCGTATTTGCCAGTGCATTGTTCAAAGAGGTTATTGTTGCGTTGGCACGGGCAAGATCTTGTTCGGTGGTAGCAAGGCGGGCTTCCAGGCCTTGTCCTTCAATGCGTAGAGTTTGAAGTTCTTCGTTCAGGTTGTGGAACTGCTGCTGCAACTCTGAAGAGGCAGGAGGAGTAGTTGGCGCACGGAGGTTTACGGTTTGAAGGAGGACGTCGCGAAGGCGGGTGAGGTAGTTATATCTCTGATCCGGGTTCAGGTTAGCGAGCTGTTAATTAGACAGGGCGGCTGTTTGGCTCAGGTCAGTGAAGAGCTCAGCAGGGATCTCAAGGGATTGTGACATGGCGTGGTGTGGGTTGGATCCTTGTAGACGCAACCTTGTGTAACGGGGAAGACCTTAGTACTGTGGGGGCGGATAGTCCAAGGCACACCAAAGAAGACGAGGCAAGGGACTGGTGCGGGTATACCAACAAAACGTGTTTATACCAGGGGTTCGGAGTCTGAAGTTCGGGTGACGCAAAGTCAAGAGAGAGAGTTGTAATTCCTAGGTACAAGTGTAGATATGAAAATACCAGGTTGCGTAAGGAAAGAAAATTATAAAGGAACACACCCCTTTATATAACAAAAGAAATCTAGCGTCACAAATTCTAAATGAAACCCCAAACCCCTTTCTCCGGCACAACAACCCTCCTTTATCAAATGTTATCAGCCACCACTATATAATTGTAGACAGGTGGCCGTGACAAGAACCAACATTAGAGATCAGAAAGTATTTTACCTAGCTTTTCTCTCTACATCAAGAGACTGAGCCATAATTGAGGATTACCAAAGAACTCGTCTAGCAACTACATGCCATAAGGAAGAGCACCAACCCTCACCACCGCTAATTAAAGGGTGGTCTTATACTGGCATCCAAGCAACTTGCGCATCAGTACAGAAAATGTGAAGTCCTTAATGAGCAGAAGAAGGCTGCAAGCCTTAAAAGACAGGCAGCCAAGATTGTCGAGTTGAATGTGAGGTGACAGAAGAACTATAAGTATAGGCAAGTAGTCCTTAGTAATGCCCTTGATAAGTTGGAGGAGACTGAAGGTTCTGGTGATGATGGAAATAAAGATAGTGATGATGACATAGTTGTTCAAAATGCAGGTCCAATTTACCCTACTAAAAGTTTTATAGCTCAAATTTCCTAGTAGGAAAATCAACCAAAAAAAGTGCCCTGAGGACCACTACTAGATGTCTTCGCCGCTCTACATGCAATCAAATCAACCATCTCATAGTTGATGAATATATTTCTGTTTAAAAGTAACAGTTTAGTATCATACACTTTGTATCCTTTATCTTTCATTCTAGTACTTTCTCAAAATAAAAGTACATGACTTGTTCTAAATACAATTGTAATACTATGATTACAATTTGAGAGTACATAGAGTGTTTCTGGTTGAGTTGTTGACATTAAAGGAGTTGTTTCCCAATAAATATATCTGACCCATAACTAGGTGTTGACCCATACCACCACTGATCACATTATCGTCTATATTCCAATCCCTGCCATACCATGTAGTTCTTTTCCAATTTCCCTCAGCTACCTCACAAGGATTAATTAGAGATTGTTTTTCAGATCCGTTGACGAAAATAACTAACCTGCAATCCCTGGTAGGGCCTGTATAGCATGTTTTTCCTTAGTTTTCTCGAACACTTATTGCTTGCGTCCTGCTTCCAGTCTTGTAAACAAGTTCAATTATTTCACAGGTTAAAATTGTTCTACCAATTACTATCAAAAATTATACATATATAGAATTCACCGGACACTGCCAGCATGACAGAAGTAAACTCCACTGTGTATCTCTATCAATCAGTGCTTCCAATACCTGCCATCAATACTGTACATATTCTCACATTGTAGTCACTGTTGGTGAAAAATAAGTACTATTATTCTCATATATCAAAAACAAGGTAAATATTCACACTGGTATAATAGATACCAGTAGTATAATGGTAGTTGAAATTTGAGATACACATAGTAATTAGGCTGTTTTTTTAAGAAGACAATAATATGTAAGGGAAAGTTAAGAGGAAAGAATATCAACAACAACTATGATAGATATTAATCCCGCCTGTTAGTCGAACCTCTACATGTAAATGAAATGAGGTGTATCATAAAACTGCGGCCTCGAGCATGCAGGTTAAAGAAGATTCACTGGGGCGGAAAAAACAAGCAAACAAAAATTAACTTGCAAATAGTCACCTCTATAGTCACCTGTTATAACTATGATAGGAAATTGCATTTCGCTCTAGGCTGGACTATCGATTACCAATTAGATTCCCTCTCTCTTCTATTTATTTAAATTTATCAGCCTACTCATATTTTATAAATTGACTATGTAAAACCTACTATGCATTTACTCAACTATTAAAGATATTTACCTGATTACCCTGGACCTCATAAAGCTTGAATTACTATATATACCTTATTTAGTATCAGTTTCCTTGCAATAATTCCTTCTCTACAATATGGAATTCTAATTTACTTTAATGCGAGTATTACGCAATTATTTTAATTTTATTATTATTATAGTATTGTAGATAGGTACAGAGATGGGAATAGTGGTTCTCACTTCCAAGTAAACATATTTGCTTCAATGTATTCAAGACTTCTTGAGCCCCAAGAGCCCCTTCAGGTGGTCCTAAAAAATATTTGTTATAAAATGTGTTGTATTTAGTAGTTGTGGGAGTTAAAATTTATAATTAAAAGCTTTTTGGTTTTGTATTTATCAATAGCGGTTATAAACCGAATTCCATAGCCTACCAGACAAGGCACACTATCTTCTACAACTGCAACAGGTATCAATATTTCCCGCTAATCTTCCTGCACGTTAGGTAACGTAGCCTTATGTCGGCCTAGGAACGCATAGTCCACACACTCCTTGCCCTTGCGACCACTCATTACCGATACGTTTCTTGAATAAACTTTCAGTCGGTGATATAAATAGATGGTCATATTAAGAATAAAGTATAGATTAAACTAATAGGTAAGATAAAATATAGGAAGTAACTTAGGTAGTTGGGGGAAGAGCTAGCTATCTGTGTCTTTTTTTTTTCTTTTTTTTATATCATGTATTGCTTGTTAATGAACAAGAACTCGCATGCATCGTGAGATATGGCGTAAAGAAAACATTAAATCTAAAACGAACAAACAAAGGGAAGAACATCCTCAAAGCTCCTAACGATGCCTTGCATAAGACACCTCACCACATACGGTTAATCAGAAAGTAAATGAAACAAACCATGGCCCAAGGGCCAACTTGTAACATACAAGGAAACACAACTACAAACACCCAGTCAGACCCAAGCCAATGAAAATATAAGCTAAAGCGGCCGTGGCGGAGAGGAAGAATGAAGGAGAGGGGCCACGGAGGAGGCAGGGGAAGAGGGGAAGATCATTGGGGAGGGGGAGCGGCGCCCAGGGGCAGGCATAAGGGGGGGGAAAGCGGTGCCCTTCTCGCGGAAAAAGCGACCAAGGGCAAGGTGGAGCGGGAGCGAGGACCAGAGAGGGGCCTCAGGCCTTATGTCGGTGACACCTAGGAGGTGGCGTGACCGTTCTAGGGCCGTTGAGGGAGAGCGTAGGATGGCGTGGCTAAAAGTCTCATCCTCCTCCCCACAACGGGGGCAGAGGTTGGGAAGGCGAACGGAAAACCAGGAGGGGTGGGCCGCAAAGTAGCTCTTGTGTGAGCGCATCTGATGCACGCTCCCGGCAATGAACTTCCCTAGGCCCATGAAGGGTTGAGGCAACAGGCGCCTGGGGAAACGATAATACTCAGGAGGAGGAGTGGTCCTGAGCAAGTCATCCATAAGTAGATCATGGGCCTTCCGGCGCAGGACACGGTAGGCAGAGGTCATCACTGTTGCAGGCGGCAGGGGAGGGGGAAAGGATACTAGATCCGTCCTAATCAGGGGGGCAAAGGACAACGAGCACAAGAGCGGCAGTGTCAGATGAGCCAGAGCATCAATCGGGAGGTGTCTGCGTACCGGGGGTGAAGGGGGGGTCGTCCGCCATATATGGGGCATAACATTGGCGGGCAAACACCTACACAGGTAACGGAATGAATCTGGTGCACAAAATTGTAGCAGCGAAGGAAAGTCAGTAGGAAGGCGAGCTGCAGCAGGACTGGCGGAAAGCGGGAAAGACACCAGTCGGAGGGCGGCCAGGCGTCGACGGTGGCTGGCCAAGGAGGCGACTGGGGGGAGGCAGGCTTCTGCGGAGAGGATCGGGGTAGGGGTGGATATGAAGCAGTTGGTGACCCACCACTGGATGGAACGCCAAAAAACCTCCATTCGGTCCAAAAGTGACCGGAAGGGCACCACAAGGTCTGCTCCATAGAGGAGGATAGGTAACAGAAGGGAGACGGCCAACCTGTGGCACAAATGGGGGGAGAGGCCAGACCCCGGAGGTGACAGCCGCTGAACTGTGGAAAAAGCACCCTAGGCCTGAAAGAGGCGGCGGGAAAAATGAGCGTGAGTGGAGAGAGAAGGGGTAAACCAGTAGCCCAGCCAACGGACCTGGGACTGCGGGGAGAACAACAGCTAATCAATAGCAATTGGAGAGAAATCAAATGCCCCCCGCTGAAGTGGAGTCCTCCAAAGCATCAGCTCAGTCTTTGGGACCGAGAAGGACACACGACAAACGGAGGACTTACGCTTCAGGCGGGAGTAGATGAGCTGTAGGGAGCGAACATTCCCCAGATAAGAAGGAGACGCCATGGTGATGGCAAAATCATCAACATAGGAGAGAATAAGCCCCCTAGGGACCGTAAAATGCAAAGAAGAAACTTAAATAACAAACAACAAAGGAGACACAGGGGACCCCTGAGGGGTGCCAACAGAAACAGGGGAAAAGGTCCTTGGAGAACCTTGAAACAACAAGGAGCAGGTGCGACCAGTGAGGAAAGACGTAACCCAGGCCACAAGGTAGTGATTGACCCCCTTTCTCAGGAGGGACTCGGCCAAAACAGATGAGTCGACATTGTCGGAACCAACCTTAATGTCAAGGAAGTGGGTGGAGACCTTGAGGCGTGGACTTTGAAAGATGTGGTCAGTGTGAACCAAAGAAGCACAGGCGTCAAAGGAGGAAAGACCAGGAAGAGAGCCAGATCGGTTAGGACTCAGGAGCCCACCGGCACAGGCGATGGGCTGCAGACGGGAGGCGACAAGTCTTACCAAGATCTTGGACGGGGTCTGAAGAAGAACAATAATGCGAAAGGAGGAAGGAGAATCATAAGAGTCTTTGCCGGGCTTATCAAGGATAACCCCATTTGCCTTTTTTAGAGAAGGAGGGTGGACGCCAAACTGCAGGAGCAGGACGAGGAGGTGGGTGAGAATCAAGGGGTTCACAGCGTGTACCTTCTTCCAGACAGAATACGGGATCGTGTCTGGCCCAGGGGCGGAGGAGGAGGATGAGCGAGCCAGGTTGGAAGCCACTTCCTCAGATGTGAGGGGTGGGTAGTCCCGTATGGGCGCAGAATGGAGGGGAGGGAAATAACAGGGCGAGGAGAGAAAAAGTGGTCCAGGAGGGCCTGGTTCAAACCCACAGGGGTATCGGCCCCTGGGAGGGAGGGGCAACGAGGGGTGGGGCGAGACAGGGCCAGCCTTTTATTGGTCCAAATAGTGCGGGGGGTGGTTGACATAAGGAGGTCTGACCAGTGGGCCCTCTTTGCCGCCTTAATCGCCTTAAAGTACCCACACTTGGAGAGGCTGGCAGCGTCTTGCTCACCTGGCAGGCAGTCAGGGCGTCTAGCCATACGTGAGGCAGAGTGGAACTCCCGTCGCAGAGTATAGAGTAGAGGAGACCACCAAGGTTTGGCGTGGAGGGAGGGGCGGGACACGGGGGTGTGTTCTTTAAGGAGAGAAGTGAGGCGGGTAGAGTGACGGTCCAACCAGGTACTTAGGGAGGAGGCCGTCGGGAGAGAGGGGGCTTGAGGGACAGGAAACACCTTAAGCCCCTCCTCCAGTGCAGGCCACTCTGTCAAAGCCCAGTTAGGGGCCGGAGCTGGAGTGGCTGCCGAAGGGTGAGCGAAGGTGATGGAGATGGGAACATGATCAGAACCAGTGGAGGGAAGGGGAGTATCCCATAGTTGGAAATAAGGAGCAAGAGCAGGGGAAACAAATGCATGGTCGATAACACTAGGGCGTGAAGAGCCACCTAAAGGAAAGCGAGTGAAGACACCAGGAGTATTTATGAGTGAAAAACCCTAAGCAGAGGCCCAGTCGGCATACGGGGATGAGGCTACAAGCTCCTGATGAGAGAAGTCACGCAGGGGGTTTGCAGCAGGAAGGTGAATATTGAGATCTCCCAGGGTTAAAACAGCAAAATCAACACAGGGAAATACAACAGAGGGAGGAACTGTACGATGAGAAGAAGAAGGAGAAAACCAGGTACTATAGGAATTCAAAATACGAAAACGAGGAAAACAAAACCCAAAGGCAGTATTGCACTGAAAAAGATCCAAGCCCATGATATCCCGCCTACAACAAAACACGGGAAGAATTATACAGGACTTGAGCAAGGGGGCAGAAACATAGAAAGCCACCCTAGGGGAACCAGAAGACAAAGCGGGCGGGTGAAAGGAAGAAAACCCACGACAGGTAGGAAGGCGGCCCCTGTAAACAGGGGGATCCTGTAAACAAACAACAGAAGGAGGGAGCGATAAGCCTGCAAAGGAATTAAACAAGGAAAGAAATACATCCCAGCTCACAAGGCTGTTGTGTTGGACAAAGGACAGGAGTGAGTGGAGTGGAGGGGTGGGGGAGGAAGTGTGGGCGCGAGACATTAGCCGGCAGAGCCCGACCCATGATGTGAGGAAGGAGTAGGGGGGGGGGC
>QFET01008238.1:0-40917 GCA_003316355.1 Tuber calosporum | reverse complement strand
CAGCCACCTCCTCTAACCCCCCACTTGTCATACATGGTTTTGACCCATCTCGTCCCCAGTTCTCTGACGCGCTTGCGGTCGGCTCCCACCAGGTGGTTGTTGTCAGGGCTGGTGGGAGGAAAGGTAAGGGCAAGGCTGCCGCAGCTAGTGCCGGCCCTTCTGCTGCCCCAGTGGCTCTGGCCACCACGTCTCCTTTCCCCCTTAAAGTTAAAACACCCCCTCCCCTCCCCGCCTGCTCACATCGGTTCTATGTTCCCCGCACTTCACCAGGTTTTAGGTCTGATGTGCTTGCCCTTGCTGGTTTACTGCCTGACCTCGCTACCTCTGTTCTTGAATAGGCCAACTGCTTCCTTCCCCGCTCCTTTACTGCTACTGTTAATGACCGCGGCACTGTTTCTCTCCTTGGCCACGACCTCTCAGTCCCTGCCCTTTCCTATTCTCCCTACTTTGATGCTCTTTCCCTGCGCCTGAACCAATCCTTCCCAGTTGGAGAAAACCCCTGGCTTTCCTTCCGTCCTGCTCCCAATGCCACACAGGTGGCCATCCACTCTATCCCCTTGGTCTACCTCCCTGATAACGATGAAGACCTCTTCGCTAGCCTCTCCACTTCCATTAGAAACTCAACTTGGGTTTCAGTCCTCTCAGCTCGCTTCCTCAACCCTGACAAGGATTCCAGGTTGGGCAAGTTCGCAATGTCACTCATTATTACAGCTGACCCCACGGACCTGGAATGCTTGGTCCCTTCCATTCCCCTCTTCTCCCAGAACCGCAGGTCTGAAAGGGCCTTTTCCTCCAATGCCTTCACCCAATGCTTCAACTGCTGGAAGTTCGGCCATGTCGGCCCCCGGTGCAAAGTTGATCACCCTATCTGCCCCCTATGCTCCCTCCACCACACCAGAGCTGAGCACCGCTGCCCCAACCCATCCTGCTCCAAGGGGGGCAACCTCAAACCAGTTCTTAACTGTTGTGTCTCTTCCCCCGCCAGATGTAGCAACTGTGGTGGCGACCACTCCGCCAGGTATCGTGACTGCCCTGACCGCCCTTCTCCTCCCCTGCGTCCTGCCCCCACTGTTGTGTCCCGATCGGGTTCACCTCCTCCGCCTGATGCTATAGACATTGCTGGGGATGATGGCTCCCACTCTGGGCCGCCTCTGCACCCAGACCCCAGCACCTCTATCCACCCAGCCACCCCTTCTCTTGCACCCCCCTTTGATCCAGAAACCCCTAGGCCTGGTAGGTCTTCTAGGAACATCCTGTCCAGCCTCCAGCTAGATCTCCCCCCTCCTTCTTGCACCTCTTCTCCGCCAAGGCGTGCCCCCTCAAGGCAGGGTGGCCTCCACCCCTCGGAGGCCCCCTCCCCTACTCCTTCCTCACATCATGGGTTGGGCTCTGCACACTAATGTCTCACGCCCACTCTTCCTCCCCCACCCCTCCACTCCACTCAATTCTTTCCTTTGTCCAACACAACAGCCTTGGGAGCTGGGATGTGTTTCTTTCCTTGTTTAATTCCTTTGCGGGCTTATCGCTCCCTCCTTCTATTGTTTGTTTACAGGATCCTCCTGTATACAGGGGCCACCTTCCTACCTTCCGTGGGTTTTCTTCCTTTCACCCGCCTGCTTTGTCTTCTGGTTCCCCTAGGGTTGCTTTTTATGTTTCTGCTCCTTTGCTCAAGTCCTGTATTATCCTTCCTGTGTTTTGTGGTAGGCGGGACTTCATGGGCGTGGATTTTTTCCAGTGAACAACTGCCTTTGGGTATTCTTTCCCTCGTTTTCGTATCTTGAATTCCTATAGTACTTGGTTTTCTCCTTCTTCTTCTCGTCACTCTGTTCCTCCCTCTGTTGTATTTCCCGCGGTTGATTTTCCTGTTTTATCCCTGGGAGATCTCAATATTCACCTTCCTGCTGCAAACCCCCTGGGGGACTTCTCTCATCAGGAGCTTGCAGCCTCATCCCCGTATGCTGACAGGGCCTCTGCCTTGGGCTTTTCACTCTTAAACACTCCTGGTGTCTTCACTCGTTTCCCTTTGGGTGGCTCTTCCCGCCCTAGCGTTATTGACCTTGCATTTGTTTCCCCTGCTCTTGCCCCTTATTTTCAACTATGGGATACTCCCCTTCCCTCCACCGGTTTTGACCATGTTCCTATCTCCATTACCTTCGCTCACCCTTCGGCAGCCACTCCAGCTCCGACCCCTAACTGGGCTTTGACAGAGTGGCCCACACTGGAGGAGGAGCTAAAGGTGGTATCTGTCCCTGAGGCCCCTTTTCTCCTGACGGCCTCCTCCCTAAGTACTTGGTTCGACCATCACTCTACCCGCCTCACTTCTCTCCTTAGAGAGCACACCCCCGTGTCTCATCCCTCTCTCCACGCCAAACCCTGGTGGTCTCCTCTACTCTCTACCCTGCGACGGGAGTTCCACTCTGCTTCACGTATGGCTAGACGCCGTGACTGCCTGCCTGGTGCGCAAGACGCTGCCTGCCACTCCAAGCGTGGGTACTTTAAGGAAATTAAGGCTGCTAAGAGGGCCCACTGGTGTGACCTCCTCCTGTCAGCCACTCCCCGCACTATTTGGACCACTAGACGGCTGGCCCTTGGCCGCCCCCCCATCGCTTTCCCTCCCTCCCAGGGGCCGATACCCCTGAGGGTATGAACCAGGCCCTCCTCGACCAATTTTTTCCCTCCTTGCCCTTCTATTTCCCTCCCCTCCATTCTGCACCCATATGGTGACTGCCCCCCCCTCACAACTGAGGAAGTGGCTTCCAACCTAGCTCGCTCATCCCGGTCCTCCGCCCCCGGCCCAGACACGATCCCGTATTCTGTCTGGAAGAAGATGCACTCTGGCAACCCTTTGATTCTCACCCATCTCCTCGGCCCGCTCCTGCAGTTCGGCTTCTACCCCCCTTCTATAAAGAGGGCAAATGGGGTTATCCTTGATAAGCCTGGCAAAGACTATTATGATTCTCCTTCTTCCTTTCGCATTATTGTTCTCCTTCAGACCCTGTCCAAGATCTTGGAAAGGGTTGTCACCTCCTGCCTGGAGCCCATCGCCCGTACAGTTGGGCTCCTGAGTCACAATCAGTGTGGCTCTCTCCCGGGTCTTTCCTCTTTTGACGTCTGTGCTTCTTTAGTTCACACTGTCCGCTCCTTTCAACGTCCGCGGCTCAAGGTCTCCACCCTCTTCCACGATATTAAGGGTGGCTTAGACAATGTCGTCTCCTCTGTTTTGGCCGAGTCCTTCAAGAGAAAGGGGGTCAATCACTACCTTGTGGCCTGGGTCAGGTCTTTCCTCACTGGTCGCACCTGTTCTCTATTGTTTCAAGGTTCTCCAAGGACCTTTTCCCCTGTTTCTGTTGGCACCCCTCAGGGGTCCCCTGTGTCTCCCTTGTCGTTTGTTATTTATGTTTCTTCATTGCATTTTGCGGTCCCTAGGGGGCTTATTCTTTCCTATGTTGATGATTCTGCCATCACCATGGAGTCTCCTTCCTATCGGGGCAATGTTCGCTCCCTACAGCCCATTTACTCCCGTCTGAGGCGAAGAGCCTCCAACCGTCTTGTGTCCTTCTCTGTCCCCAAGACTGAGCTCATGCACTGGAGGACTCCTCTTGAACAGGGGGCACTTGATTTTTCTCCTATAGCTATTGATTCGCTTCTGTACTCCCTGCAGTCCCGGGTCCGTTGGCTGGGCTACTGGTTTACTCCTTCTCTCTCCACTCACTCTCAATTTTCCGGACGCCTCTCTCTTACCCAGGGTACTTTTTCCACTGTTCAGCGGCTGTTACCACCAGGGTCTGGCCTCTCCCCCCATTTGTGCCACAGCCTGGCCGTCTCCCTTCTGTTACCTATTCTCCTTTATGGTGCAGACCTCCTGGTGCCCTCCCACTCACTTTTGGACCGTATGGAGGTTTTTTGGTGTTCTGTTCTGCGATGGGTCACCAACTGTTTCCGATCCACTCCCATCCCGATCCTCTCCGCAGAGGCCTGCCTCCCCCCAGTCGCCTCCTTGGCCAGCGACTGTCGCTGCCTGGCCGCCCTCCGGCTGGTGTCCTTCCCGCCCTCCGCTAGTCCTGCTGCAGCTCGCCCTCCACCTGACGTTCCTTCGCTGCTACAATTCAGTGCACCAGATTCATTTCGCCACCTGTGTAGGCGTCTTCCCGCCAATGTTATACCTCTGAGTTGGCGAACATCCCCCCCCTTCACCCCCGGTACGCACATACCTTCCAATTGATGCTCTGGCTCATCTGGCACTACCGCTCTTAGGCTCGTTGTCCTTTGCCCCCATGAATAGGATGGATCTAGTATCCTTTCCCCCCCCTCTGCCGCCTGCAGCAGTCATGACCTCTGCCTACTGTGTCTTGCGCCGAAAGGCCCATGATCTCCTTGTGGATGACTGGCTCAGGACGGCTCCTCCTCCTGAGTATTATCGTTTCTCCAGGCGGCTCTCGCCTCACCCCTTCATGGGCCTAGGGAAATTCATTGCTGGGCGCGTGCATCAGATGCGCTCACACAAGAGCTACCTTGCGGCCTACCCCTCCTGGTTCTCCGTTGACCTTCCCACCCTCTGCCCCCGTTGTGGGGAGGAGGATGAGACTTTCAGCCACGCCATCCTTCGCTGTCCCTCAACGGTCCTTGAACGGTCACGCCACCTCCTAGGTGTCACCGATATTAGCCCTGAGGCCCCTCTCTGGTCCTCGCTCCTGCTCCTCCTTGCCCTCGGTCGCTTTATCCGTGAGACGTGCACCGCCCTCCCCCCCCTTATTTCCTGCCCCTGGGCGCCGCTCCCCTTGTTCAATAATCTTCCCCTCTTCCCCTGCCTCCTCCGTGGGTCCTCTCCTTCATTCTTCCTCTCCGCCTCGGCCGCTTTAGCTACTATTTTCATTGGCTCGGGTCTGTCTGGGTGTTTGTGGTTGTGTTTCCTTTTGTGTTACAAGTTGGCCCTCGGGTCATGGTTTGTTTCATTTACTTTTTGATTAACCGTATGTTATGACGTGTCTTATGCAAGGCATTACTAGGAGCTTTGGGAATGTTTTTCCCTTTGTTTGTTTGTTTTGGATTTAAGGTTTTCTTTACGCCATATCTCGCGATGCATGCGAGTTCTTGTACCTTAACAAGCAATACATGATATAAAAAAAATAAAAAAAAAATAAAAAAAGAATAAAAAAAAAGAGACTCAGATAGCTAGCTCTTCACGCAACCACCTAAGTTACTTCCTATGTTGTACTTTACTTAATAGTTCAATCTATACTTTATTCTTATTACGTCAATCGGTTTATATCACTGACCGAAAGGTGATTCAAGAGACGTATCGCTACAGAGCAGTCATACGGGCTAGGAGTGAAAGGACTCAGCGTTCCTTTGCCGACATAAGGCTACAAGACCTGAAGAGAGGTAAGACGAGCGGTACGAATCGTTACCTGTTGCAGTTGAAGGAGATAGTGTGCCTTGTCCGGCAGACTAAGGATAGGTTTGTAACATTTGGTTACGTCTTTTACGACACTTAATGAATACAAAACGGATTCACCTACAGATACAGAAGTGTCCGACTTCAATGTTACACAGACTTTCTCAAGACTACAAGCAGAACTTGGATAAGCCTTAAGCGAGATATCGCGAGAAGGATCCCCAAGACCTCCAAGCCTGGTCACCCCGGAAGCGAGATCAAGATCAGGGTCAGTAATCTCAGGAGCATCCCCAATACACAGATTTTCGGGGGTAGCCGGACCTGCGGATACGATAACTCTCACGAGAGAACAACTCCAAGAGTTGATCAGAACGGTTCAAGAAAATCGACAGGAACAGACGGTAGAAGGCCAAAAATCAAAACCCCGGATACATATACAGGAGACCGTACCAAACTGCAAGCATGGCTAGTCCAACCTACAATGTACTACACAGCACTAGGATGGGGAGAAAATGAAGACGGATTAAAAGTGGTCTTCGCCAAATCTCTATTGAGGGAATCAGCAGGCAAATGGATTACTCCATATGTGGAAGGAAAGAGCCCAGCCACATGGAATAACTGGGCAGAATTTCAACCCACTCTATGCATCCAATTCGGCGACGTGGATACTAGGGAAACGGCAAGAAATAAAATCGAGAAAATCAAGCAAGGGAGCCGGAATGTGACTGATTTCAGGAACAAGTTACGACTATTGACAACAGAGGCAGAATACGACGAAGCAACCTTGGGAAGTGCTTTCATAAGAGGCTTACACGAAGAAAATCAGAACGCATGGGCCAAGAGGGCTCAAGACTTCACGACGACTGAGGAAATTGCGGTATGGGTCATTAAACAAGAAAACCGCTTCGACGTTATCAAACATGTACAAGGAAGGTTAAAGACCAAAACATACAACAACGTCAGAAACCACGATGGCACCGTCAAGCCCCAACGACTACAGGAGTCTCGAGGAGACCTAATGGACCTAGATGCGACTAGGCGAAGACAAGCTCTTAACATATCAAAGAGTGAATATTGGAGGAGAACAAACAACAATCTGTGTATGGCATGTGCAAAGCCAGGACACATGATGAGAAACTGCACCAACCCAAAAGATGAAAAGAATACCCGGCCAGGACATTCAGAAGGATTCAGAACCCACGAAGGAAACAAAGAACAGCAATCTGCGAAATGGATCTCGATAGCGAAAAGAACGAAGAGGAAAAAGACCACGGTCCCCAGTCAATGATGGTCGGAGGGACAAGGGGAAAAGGAAACCCATCGAGATACAAAACTTCTAAGCGGCACTAAACAACACGGATTCACTGGAACACGAAAACGACTATGTTATGGTAAAAATGCGACTTTATGGCAGAGACAATATTATCTGCATCAACGGAATAATTGACTCAGGAGCGACTGAGGACTTTATTGATAAGGAGGTATGCGAAAAATACGGCATACCTATGGCGAAAGCCAGAAAACAAAGAGAGATTTACTTGGTGGACGGCAAACTCAGCGCGATGGGTCCAGTTACTCATACGACGACAGTATCTATGGACAATGGTAGCCATAGGGAAATGATTACCTTCCAAGGGGCAAATTTACAAACCCACGAAGCAGTTCTTAGAATGCCATAGTTAAGAGAACATAGCCCTGCAATTGATTGGCGAAAGGGGACCATCACATTTGATAGAGAGAGATGCACGACCTGGAGTATATAAGAGTGACCGAGGGTCTTTACAGTTCCAGAAGCGGAAGCCCAGGAGGAGAAAACTTAGATGTGATGTTCTCAACAGTTCAGGCAAAAATGGAAAACCAGATTCTAGTCATAAGGTTGACTAAAGAGGCAAGAATGCCTATGAGAGGCTTACTGAGGGCGGCAGGACACGACCTGTACGCTAGCGAAAGAGCTACGACATGAGCCAAAGGGCAAGAAGTCATCTGAACCAGAATAGTCATCAGGTTACCACAGAGCACTTATGGGCGCATTGCACGATGAAGCGGGTTAGTAGTGAAGAACAAGCTTACATCCAATGCTGGTGTAATAGATGCGGATTATACATGTGAACTGAAGGTAGCAATGGTGAACCTCGGGGACGAAGACTACACAGTCAACTCTGGTGACAGGATAGCACAACTGATATGCGAAAGAACCCTGAACGGGGAATGCAAGGAAGTCGAAGTACTTGCAAAGACTGAACGAGAAGACAAAGGATTCGGAAGTATGGACCACAAAAGAGACTGGGACAGACCGAATTAGAAGGCACCAGGGAAGAAACGAAAATGGACCAGAAACGAATAGACATCTGCAAGATCACGGCTCAAGCCTTTGGGAAGTTCTACAGAAGAGGAGAAATTACAGGCATTCTAAAGTGGAAACAGGAGGACGGCCATTGCGATATGAAGGCAATCAATGTCAATACCGAGCTGGCTATTAAGGCCAAAAAGTACCAAGGAGAAGAACCATTGGAACGGATGATACCAGATGTATATCACCAATACCTGGATCTCTTTGAAGAGAAAGAAAAGACCACGTTACCGCCTTACAGAGAAGGAGTGGACCACGAGATTAAGCTAGAAAAAGGAAAGACAATCCCAGCAAAGAGGTTATATCCACCAGTAGCGGCGGAACTGGAAGAATTGAGAAGCTATTTGAAACAGAATCTGGAACGGGGATGGATACAAGACTCCTTCGTGGAAAGAGGAGCACCCATCCTTTTCGTCAAGAAGAAGGACGGCAAATTATGACTTTACGTGGATTACCGAAGACTTAATGAAGTCACGAAAAGAGATCGGTACCCCCTCCCAGTCATCGGGGAAGCCTTGGATAGGCTAAATAGTGCCCGATACTTTTCGAAGCTGGATATAGAAGATGCATACCACAACGTGCTGATGAAGAAAGGAGACGAACGGAAAACTACATTTGCGACACGATACGGAACTTAAGAATACTTGGTAATGCCATTCGGCTTGACCAATGTACCGGCAACATTCCCGAGATTGATCAATCAAACGTTACACCGATTCTTGGACATATGCTACATAGTATATTTGGATGACATAGTGGTGTACTATGAAACAATAGAGCAGCACCAGAAAGACGTGGGAAAAATCCGGGAAGCGATTCGATAATTCGGAATGAGAATCAAGCCAACTGAGTGTGAATACCACAAGACAGAAGTGGAATACTTGGGATTTATTATAGACCAAGGAGGAGTCCGGATGGAGCCTATCAAGACAGCAGCCATATGGGAATGGGCAATTCTGAAGAACAAAACCGATATCCAAAGATTCATGGGATTCTGCAACTTTTACAGAAGATTCATTAAGTGGTTTAGCAGGACAGCAAAACCTCTATACAATCTGACAAAGAAAAATGAAAAATGGAAGTGGGGTACAGCGGAAAGCGAGGCGGTCGATACAATGAGACAAAAAATAACTTCTCCACCCTTACTCACCCAGTACAATCCTGAAAGACCAATTATGATTGAAACAGATCCATCGAAGTATGTAAGTTCGGGAATTTTATTGCAATAGTGCGAAGGCGAGAAATGGCGACCCGTGGCATTACGATCAAAGACAATGATGAATGCGGAATGCAACTACGATATTCACGACAAAGAACTATTGGCCATAGTACAGGCACTGAATGAATGGAGAAGATGTGTGTTGGGAAGCCATCACAAGACAAGGATCCTCACCGACCATACGAACTTGGTTCCTTTCATGACAACAAAGGATCTTAATGAACCACAGATCCGGTTGAGCGAGAAGTTAAGCCAATACAATATACGGATCGACTATCAGCGACGAAAGGAATGCCGCACGACGGACGCATTGACAAGGTGAAGTCAAGATGCGCCAGAAGAAGATGACGAACAGATCAAATAGAAACAAAGGATCCTATTACCACAAGAAAGACACTTCGAGGAGATAAGGATACAGGAAATGGATACGATTAGCTTTCCCGGAGGAAAGATAAGAAATCTTAAGGAACAGAGTTGGAGGGACCCTCACATACAAGAGATAAGGAAAGCATTGGAACAAGGAACAAAAGAAATGAAGGATGTAGCCCTGGGACTATGTCAAGGGAAGGATGACTGCCTATGGTACCAGAACAAGATTTGGGTACCAGAAGAGGAAAGGATAAGGACAGAACTTATCCGGAAAAATCACGACATTCTACAAGCAGGACATGGAGGGACATCGAAGACCCTGGAACTCATCAGCCACAGTTATTATTGGCCTGGAATACAAGAAACGATCTAGAGATATGTCAATAACTGCGACATTTGTCAAAGGACGAAATCATCCTGACATGCTCCATATAGTCAACTACAATCAAACTAAGCACCAGATAAGCCATGGAAGTCGATATCTATGGATTTTATCACAGGTTTACCAGAATCGGATGGCCACGATGCTATCTTGGTAGTCATCGACGGACTGACAAAAATGAGTCATTTAATTGCATGCAGGAAGGATATAACAACAAAACAATTCGCGCAAATCTTTGCAAAAGAATTCTTTCGGTTACCTGGATTGCCGCAGGATATGATCACCGATAGGGGAACACTGGTCACCTCTGACCTATGGAAGGAGACAGCCCAGAGATTGGGAATTGAAAGGAAACTGAGCACGGCTTACCACCCGCAAACGGATGGATAGACTGAGAGAACCAATGTCATCCTGGAACAATACCTGAGAGCATACGTCAACTATCAACAGGATAATTGGAACGAACTACAACCTTAGGCTGAATTTGCATACAATAACGGACAACAAGAAACAATTAAGACAATACCCTTCTTTGCAAACTACGGACAACACACGAAACATGACGCAAGTGGTCATCTGATACCGGAGCGGAAGATACCGGTGAACGAAATGAACCAATGGCACAATACCATACACTAGGAAATGGTGGCCGCACAACTTCGACAGCAAGAAAATCACGATCAACACAGAAACCCTTATCCGCATTTGAAATCAGGAGATATGGTATGGTTCTTACCAAGGAATGTAAGGACTACAAGACCATGCAAGAAACTCGATTACAGAAAGATGGGGCCCTTCAAGATCTTTGCAAAAGTGGGGAACAGTGCATATAAGCTGGACTTTCCCCCATCGATGAGAATACACAACACCATCCACATCTCACTTCTCGAACCCTACAAGACCAAAGATTCTTATGACAAATCCAGTCACCCCCATCACCAATCGAAATCGAAGGCGAAGCTGAATACCAACTTGAAGAAATAGTCGATTCACGACTACATTACGGAAGACTCCAATATTGAGCGAAGTGGACAGGATATTCTCCTGATTACGATAAAGTTTGGTACCCAGCAGAAAACTTCGAACACACAGAAAATGCAATCAAACACTTCCACGAACGATATCCAGATAAACCAAAGCTGGGAAGCAATTAAACAAGAAACAACGAACGACTGTTGCGGAGACCCAATGCGAGGAATTACTCCAACTAGCCCAGGATATGCGACGGTAGAGGACCGGCAAATGGCATCAGAACACCACGCGATGAGCTGGACGGCATGCTATGACGAGCATTGCAACGTCCATAGAGGAGACAAGGAAGGGGCCAGTTACTGGCCAAAAAAACCACATGGAGACACGAGATGGGAGGAGAGCTACAGAAATATTAGTCGAGCCCACCTGGATGCGAAGATCCGGGCGGGGTACTACTCCAAGGAGTGGGGTAAAAGAGAAGACCTGAGCTGGAAGGTTGCTCAGCGCACGGAAGCCAGAAGGGAACGGTTGGAGAGGGGCGAGGAAAGCCGAAACAATGATACCGAAAGCCAACACAAACAGGCAGATATTGAATGCCTCCAAAGGAAAATTTCAGGTTTAGATCTCCAACTGGATGAGGCACAAGGAACGATCAGACTCCAGCGGAGACCTGGAAAGCGCAACACGCCACCATTGCGCGCCAAAAACGGACTATCGAGGTGACAGACCTAACATTGGAGATGGTCAGGGAACAGTTACCCACAACGGAACAAATTTTGCGGAAGTTCCGTCGCGATGCGAGAAGATTTGGTAAGCAAGTAATGAAACTTGGTGAATAGCTTGATGGGACTCAGGCTGACAGGAGAGAGGAGCTATTGTCACAAATCCTGACTTAGCAATATGGAATATTTCACATGATTCACGATTTGTGAGATTAATTATGATTATGATGTTTGATTTGATTTATGTTTATGGTTTCATGACTCACGATTGTGAGGTCATATCATGTTATGACTTTCGCACCTGACTACAAGTATGAGTCAGGGGTTTCAGGCATGTGACGCGATTAGCGCACATGACCTTTTATGGAAATTCAATACTATGGGGATTGTATACTATGACTCAAATTGTGAGTCATAGGATGTTTGTTATACTATGACTCACACGGCAGTCATAGTAAGGAGGTGACTCATAGTAAAGTCACCAGGGTTAGGGGCGTGGGAAGAGCGCCTATATAAGCAGGGTCACGGACACAGATAGCTGGAGCTGGAGGAGGAGCTTAAGGTGTTTTCTGTCCCTAAGGCCCCCTCTCTCCCGACGGCCTCCTCCCTAAGTACCTGGTTCGACCGTCACTCTACCCGCCTCACTTCTCTCCTTAAGGAGGACACCGCCTTGTCCCGCCTCTCCCTCCACGCAAAACCCTGGTGGTCTCCTCTGCTCTCTTCTCTGTGACGGGAGTTCCTCTCTGCCTCGCGAATGGCTAGACGCCCTGACTGCCTCCCTGGTACGCAGGATGCTGCCCGCCTCTCTAAGCGTGGGTAGTTTAAGGCCATTAAGGCTGCAAAGAGGACCCACTGGTCTGACCTCCTCATGTCAACCACCCCCCGCACTATTTGGACCACTAGAAGGCTGGCCCTTGGCCGCCCCACCCCTCGTTTCCCCTCCCTCCCAGGGGCCGATACCCCAGAGGGTATAAACCAGGCCCTACCTGACCATTTTTTCCCTCCTCGCCCTTTTATTACCCTCCCCTCCATTGTGCGCCCATACGGGAACTGCCCCCCCCTCACAACTGAGGAAGTGGCTTCCAACCTGGCTCGCTCGTCCTCCTCCTCCGCCGTTGGCCCAGACACGATCCCGTATTCTGTCCGGAAGAAGGTACACGCTATCAACCCTTTGATTCTCACCCATCTCCTCAGCCCGCTCCTGCAGTTTGGCTTCCACCCTCCTTCTCTGAAAAGAGCAAATGGGGTTATCCTTGATAAGCCCGGCAAAGACTCTTATGATTCTCCTTCTTCCTTTCGCATTATTGTTCTTCTTCAGACCCTTTCCAAGATATTGGAAAGGGTTGTCGCCTCCCGCCTGGATCCCATCGCCGGTGCCTTTGGGCTTCTGAGTCCTAACCAGTGTGGCTCTCTTCCTGGTCTTTCCTCCTTTGATGCCTATGCTTCTTTGGTTCACACTGTCCGCTCCTTTCAACGTCCACGCCTCAAGGTCTCCACCCTCTTCCTAGATATTAAGGGTGGTTTTGACAATATCGACTCATCTGTTTTGGCCGAGTCCCTCAAGAGAAAGGGGGTCAACCACTACCTTGTAGCCTGAGTCAGGTCTTTCCTCACTGGTCGCACTTGTTCCTTATTGTTTCAAGGCTCTCCAAGGACCTTTTCTCTTGTTTCTGTCGGCACCCTTCAGGGGTCCCCTGTGTCTCCTTTGTTGTATGTTATTTAGGTTTCTTCTTTGCATTTTTCGGTCACTAGGGGGCTTATTCTTTCCTATGTTGATGATTTTGCCATCACCGTGGCATCTCCCTCATATTGGGGCAATATTCGCTCCCTACCGCTTATTAACTCCCGTCTGAAGTGTAGGGCCTCCATTCGTCGTATGTCCTTCTCGGTCCCCAAGACTGAACTGATGCATTGCAGGACTCCACTTCAGTGGGGGGCTCTTGATTTCTCTCCAATCGCTATTGATTCGCTTTTGTTCGCCCCCCAGTCCCAAGTCCGTTGACTGGGTTACTGGTTTACCGCTTCTCTCTCCACTCACGCTCATTTTTCCCGACGCCTCTCTCATGCCCAGGGTGCTTTTTCCACTGTTCAGAGGCTGTTACCCCCAGGGTCTGGCCTCTCCCCCCATTTGGGCCTCAGGCTGGCCGTCTCCCTTCTGTTACCAATCCTCCTCTATGGAGCAGACCTTCTGGTACCCTCCCGCTAACTTTTGTACCGAACGGAGGTTTTTTGACATTCTGGTTAGCGATAGGTTACCAACTGTTTCCGATCCACTCCCACGCCGATCCTCTCCGCAGAAGCCTGCCTCCCGCCTGTCGCCTCTTTAGCCAGGCACCGGCGCCGCCTGGCCGCCCTCCGACTGGTGTCCTTCCCGCCCTCCGCCAGTCCTGCTGCAGCTCGCCTTCTTCCTGACTTTCCTTTCCTGCTGCAGCCCGCCTTCTTCCTGACTTTCCTTTCCTGCTGCAGTTCCGTGGACCAGATTCATTCCGACACCTGTGCAGGCGTCTGCCCGCCAATCTTATGCCCCTGAGCTGGCGGACGTCCCCCCCTACACCCCGGTATGCACACACCTCCCAATTGATGCTTTGGCTCATCTGGCACTACCGCTCTTGGGCTCATTGTCCTTAGCCCCCTTGATTGGGACAGATCTAGTATCCTTTCCCCCCACCATGCCGCCTGCAACAGCCATGACCTCTGCCTACCGTATTCTGCGCCGGAAGGCCCATGATCTTCTTTTGGATAACAGGCTCGGGATCGCTCCTCCTCACGAGTATTATCGTTTCCCCAGGCACCTCTCACCTCACCCCTTCATGGGCCTTGGGAAATTCAATGCCGGGCGCGTGCATCAGATGCGCTCACACAAGAGCTACCTTGCGGCCCACCCCTCCTGGTTTTCCGTTGGCCTTCCTACCCTCTGCCCCCGTTGTGGGGAGGAGGATGAGACTTTCAGCCACGCCATCCTACGCTGTCCCTCAACGGCCCTAGAACGGTCACGACACCTCCTAGGTGTCACCGACATTAGCTCTGAGGCGCCTCTCTGGACCTCGCTCCCGCTACTTCTTGCCCTCGGTCGCTTTATCCGCGAGAAGGGCACCGCCTTCCCCCCCTCATGCCTGCCCCTGGGCACCGCTCCCCCTCCCCAATGATCTTCCCCTCTTCCCCTGCCTTCTCCGTGGCCCCTCTCCTTCATTCTTCCTCTCCGCATCTGCCGCTTTAGCTTCTATTTTCATTGGCTTGGGTCTGCCTGGGTGTTTGTGGTTGTGCTTCCTTTTGTGTTACAAGTTGGCCCTCGGGTCATGGTTTGTTTCATTTACTTTTTGATTAAGCGTATGTTGTGACGTGTCTTATGCAAGGCATTACTAGGAGCTTTGGGAATGTTTTTCCCTTTGTTTGTTTGTTTTGGATTTAAGGTTTTCTTTACACCATATCTCGCGATGCATGCGAGTTCTTGTACCTTAACAAGCAATACATGATATAAGAAAAAAAAAAAGAAAAAAAAGGACACAGATAGCTAGCTCTTCACGCAACCACCTAAGTTACTTCCTATGTTATACTTTACTTATAGTTCAATCTATACTTTATTCTTATTACGACTATCCGTTTATATTACTGACCGAAAGGTGATTCAAGAGACATATCGCTACAGAGCAGTCGCACGGGCTAGGAGTGAAAGGACTCAGCATTCCCTCTGCGTTATAAGGCTACAAGACCTATAGAGAGGTAAGACGAGCGGTACGTATCGTTACCTATTACAGTTGAAGAAGATAGTGTGCCCTCTCCGGCAGACTAATGATAGGTTTGTAACAACCACCACCAATCGAAATCGAAGGCGAAAGAGAATACGAACTTGAAGAAATAGTCGATTCACGACTACATTACGGAAGACTCCAATATCGAGCGAAGTCGACAGGATATTCTCCTGATCCCGATAAAGTTTGGTATCCAGCGGAAAACTTCGAACACGCAGGAAATGCAATCAAACACTTCCACGAACGATACACAGATAAACCAAGTCTGGGAAGAAATCAAACCAGAAACAACGAACGACGGTTTGGGAGACCCAATGCGAGAAATCACTCCTACTAGACCTGGCTATGCGACGGTAGATGACCGGCAAAGGGCATCAGAACACAACGTGATGAGCTGGACGGCATGCTATGACGAGCATTGCAACGTCCATAGAGGAGACAAGGAAGGAGCCAGTTACTGGCCAAAACAACCACTTGCAGAAACGAGATGGGAGGAGTGCTAGCGAAATAATTGTAGAGCCCACTGGGATGCGAAGATGCGGGCGGGACACTGCCCCAAGGCGTGGGGTAAAAGAGAAGAACTGAGCAGGAAGGATGCACAGCGAATGGAGGCCAGGAGGGGTAGGTTGGAGAGGGGCGAGGAAACCAGAAATGATGATACCGAAAGCCAACACACACACACAGATATTGAATGCCTCCAAAGAAAAATTTCGGGTTTGAAAATACAACTGGATGAAGCACAAGGGACAATCAGACTCCAAGAGGAGACCCTCGAAGCGCAACAAGCCACCATTGCGCACCAAAAACGAACTATCGAGGTAGCAGACCTCACATTGGAGATGGTCAGGAAACAGATACGCACAACGGAACAAATTTTACGGAAGTTACGTCCTGATACGAGAAGATTTGGGAACCAAGTAATGAAACTTGGTGAATAGCTTGATGGGACTCAAGCTGAGGGGAGGAGGAGCTATTGTCACAAATCGTGACTTAGCAATATGGAATATTTCACATGACTCACGATATGTGAGATTATTTATGATTATGATGTTTGATTTTATTTATGTTTATGGTTTCATGACTCACGATTGTGAGGTCATATGATGTTACGATTTTCGCACCTAACCACAAGTATAAGTCAGCGGTTTCACGCATGTGACGCGATTAGCGCATATGACCTTTTATGGAAATTGGATACTATGGGGATTGTATACTATGACTCAAATTGTGAGTCATAGGATGTTTGTTATACTATGACTCACATGGTAGTCATAGTAAAAGAGGTGACTCATAATAAAGTCACCAGGGTTAGGGTTGTGGGAAGAGCGCCTATATAAGAAGGGTCACGGACACAGATAGCTAGCTCTTCACGCAACCACCTAAGTTACTTCCTTTGTTATATTTTACCTTTTAGTTCAATCTGTTCAAATGTGAATGGGCACGATCTTATATCTATCGGATTATACTAACGCAATACTAAGTGAGTATTGCGGGCACGCCTTGATGAGGAGAGGTAGATTCATGAAGGTAGATTGGTAGGTAGTCTGTTCCTTATTCTTCTAAGTAAGAAAAGTGGGCGGTAGCCCTTATGTATACAAGAGTGCGCCCTCCCATTATCTAAAAGCATATAAAAGGGAAAAATATAAGTACCAACGTGTTTTCCCTTAAGGTCAGTAGGAAAAACATAAGTGCGAACGAATTTGACCCTGTAAACCTGCCAAGAAAATCCCAAAAGTTTATATAATCTAAAGTGGTGTGAGGGGTTTCGTTGTGGATGATAAGACATAAAAGACGGTACAATAACCGTTAAAATATGCGATAAGCAAGCGAAATATCCCAAATACCAGATAAAGAAATTTACATAAGAATCCTTATCGTAATAATGAAATATAACAGAATGCACAGTATGTCCTAGCTGTAGTAATGTATGCGGTGTAATAGGTATTGCCGAAACACTAACCAAGTAAGAGAATATACGATATGTTCAAGGAAATATTCATATGAAAACGAATATGAAATTTCAACACTTCCCCTCATTATCTACAGCCCAGAAGTCCCATCAACCGTGTATGTGCAGGTTTCGCTAAGATTTTGGTGCAGATATCGGCAAGGTTTTCTGACGACTCAACCTTTGGTAAAGTGAACGAACCCGGTCGAGTTCTTCTTGTATTTTGTGAAAGTGAACATTGATGTGTTTGGTATGTTCATTGAGTTGATGGTTTGTCGCACGAAAATTAGTGCCGGTATTATCTGTGTGCGAAGCGATCGGTAAACTTAGTCGAATATCATGGAGGCCTTTTTGGAACCATTGGATTTGTCGCATCACCAGTGACATAGCAACGTATTCCGCTTTGGTAGTAGATGTAGCGAGGGATCCCTGTTTCTTGGATCGCCAGGAGATACATGAACCATTTAAGATAACAATGTATCCTGAGAAGGAGCGGCGGGTATCAAGCCAAGCAGCAAAGTCTGCATCAGCATAGATATCGATAGCGGGAGTTGTGTTGGTTGTGTACGGGTAGAACAATCCTATATTTTCCGTCCCAGCAAGGTAACGAAGGACGTGTTTAGCAGCCTTTAAGTGTGCTTCAGATGGGCAAGAAGAAAATTGAGAAAGAAATGAAATCGTATACGAGAGGTCGGGTCTTGTGCCAGTGGTGAGGTACATAAGTGATGCTATAATCGATTGGTAAATGGAGGGGTCTGGTATCCGTATGTCTTCGGTCTCTTGCGTAAGGTGAATGCCTTTTGATAAAGGGGTTGAAACGGAACGTGAGTTTTCCATGCCATATCGTTGGAGGACTGACTTGATGTATTTTTGCTGGGTAAGATGTATGCTGTCTGGTGTATACGTTATGTGCAGGCCGCGTAGGAAGTAAGCTTCCCCTAGGTCAGTGATCTCGAATGCCTTTTTCAGGTCTTTTATCAGAGATGTGGTATGGGGGGAGTCGGCTGCGTGTATGGCAATGTCGTTGACGTAAACCGATACGTAGAGGTCGTGTTTAGCATGGACGAATATGCATGGGTCGAGGGCTGATGTCGTATATCCTTTGGAGGTTAAGAATTTTGCGGCGAGAGCATATCATTCATTCGCAGATTGCTTAAGTCCATAAAGACATCGGTTGAGTTTCCATACTTTTTCTCCGTCACGGTACCTAGGTAACGGTCGTAGGTAAACTTCTTCTTTGAGTTCGCCGTAGAGGAAAGCAGATTTGACATCGAACTGTCGAGGTCGCCATTTGTTCTTGGCGCATATTGCGAGGAGGTAGCGGAGAGATTCATAACGGATGGCAGGGGCGAATGTTCCTTTGAAGTCGAGGCCGGGAATTTGTGAAAACCCTTTGGCAACGGCTCTTGCGCGAAACCTTTCCAAAGTCCCATCTGCATTATGTTTAGTCTTGTAAACCCACTTACTATCGATTATCTTTCTTCCCATCGGTCTCTCAACAACATCGAAGGTTTCATTCCTTTTTAATGCATTAATCTCATCATCTATCGCTTTGGTCCACTGTTCCTTAGGCGTACTGTTAATCGCTTGGTGATACGTGGTGGGATCCTCATCCGGTAGTTCAGTAGCATTTCTGCCAAAGCGTCCCGGTGGGCGTGACATTCGTCCTGACCTTGTCCGTGTTTCCGGTTGCTCGTCTGGTAGGGCCTCATGTTTTTGAGGTTGTTGTTCCAAGGGAGCAGGTTCCGGAGTAGGTGACGGTGTGTTAGGTCGGTAGTAGTTCTCTGGATGTGGAGATAATGGAGGAGGATGGATTTCAAGAGCTGTTGTGCGGTTGGTAGGTGTCGTACTCGGGTCCAATCCCAAAGTCTTACTGTACGATTGCAGGTCTATTGGAAAGGAGGGAGGATGGACGGTCGCAAATTGGGATTCCGGAGCAGGTGTTGTACTTGGCACTTCTTAATGTTCAATCCTTTTAGTGGTCCAGTGTACCTGTCATGTTTCGGATATCTTATGTTGCGATGGGATGAATATCCGGTATATCTTGTCAGAGGATGTGTATCCAACAAGATAGCCTTCGATCGCCAGGGGGTGTAGCTTCGTTCCTGGTTTTCTGGTCTTCTCAGGTATGTGGACAAAGTATTTGGACCTGTATGGGCGCAGGTGGTTGATCAATGGCTTTTGGTTGTAGAGAGATTCATAAGGCGTTGATCCTCCTATGGATCGGTTGGGAAGACGGTTTTGGAGGTATACGGCGGTTGCGATTGCTTCTGCCCATAGTCGTAGAGTTAAACCTTCTAACATGGACCTAGTGGCGGTTATTATGGTCTTGTTATACCGTTCAGCAACACCATTTGATTCAGGTGAGTAGGGTGGAGTTTTGTCATGAAGTATTCCATGCCTGAAACAGGTTTAGCATTTCATGGTTCACGTATTCACCACCGTTTTCAGTCCTGGTTCATTTGATTATGGCACTATCTTGGGTTTGTCGCTCCTGGATGAACTGTTTGAAGATTTTTACCGTATCGGTTTTTACCTTGATGGGGTAAATCCAGCTGTATCGTGTGCAGTCATCAATGAAGGTGATATAGTACCAAAAATTACCAAAGGATGGTGTCGAGAATTTTCCGCTTAAGTCGGAGTGAATTAACTCGAAGGGGCTTTGGCAACGGTGCTGTAGGTTCTGGTTTTCGTTTGGACGACTTTGAGGTAATGCAAGTTTCGCATTGCCAACCTGTAGGAACCTTAGAGATATGAAGTGTGTCGGAGTATTTGTCGGAGCGAACGTAGGCTGCTGAGGGATGACCCAAGGCTTCATGCTACTCCTGATAGGTCATTTTGTATGCCTGTTCCTTTCTTTCCTGCATGACATAATCTTGTCCGTCAAGCTTGCCCCATAAAACCTCTTTATTCTCTCCCATGACATACATGTCCTTCCCTGAACTGAGTAAAGAAAACCCATTTCCCAAAGAAACGATAGCGCGCCACGATAACAAATTGCATTGACCCAACTTAGGAACCCAGAGAACACGTTGAAGAAAAACAGGAGATACATGGCCATTAGACGTTTTGGCCATGAGCTTAACCGTTCCACAGCCGCATGACTCTATTACAGAGTCATCGCCTAACTTGACGTTTCCTTTTTCTGGTTCAAAGTTTATAAGAAGGTCTTGGTTGCTTGTCATATGTGAGCTTGCGCCTGTATCGATTACCCAATTGTGTGGGTGAGGGGTCTTTCGCATAGTGGTAAGGGTTGAGGATGTACTGACCGGTTTGGATGTCTCTTCCTTGCCGATCTTGGCGCTCTCAATCGCCGTCCTTTCCTTCTTCTTTTGGTTATCGGTCTTGAGTTACTGACACTCTTTCCAAGTATGCCCTTCATTGCGTGCAGAGGGGTAATGCTTTTGCAGTATGAGCATGCCTTGGCTGGGACCGATGTGCTGTTTCCCTCTCGTTGGGGTTGTTCCTTCCCTTTTCCTTTAACAGTGGCGGTTTTATACGCCTTGTCTTCTTCAGAGTTAACCGAAGTTTTAAGGTACAACAACCTGTTATAGACATGGTTGTAGGTAAGGTCCTCCTTGGTTTGGAGGATGTCGACGATGTTCTTCATCGACTCAGAAAGGGACCGGAGAAGGACAGCAGCTTTTCCTTCCGATGGCTCGAATACCGTCTTAAATGCAAAAGGTAGGGTGTAACGGTCATTTTCGGTAGCAGAGGTGCAACAGTGTTGCCTGGGATTCCAAAGGGTGTCAAACTTGCCAATGTGATCAGCGATGGGTTCAGCCAACTCGTATTTGGTATAGAGAACAGCGTTGGGTTGGTCGAAGAAGGAGAAGGTGTTTTCTCAGTCAAATTTATCCTGGAACGCTGTCCAGATTGCGTGTGGCGTTTTGTGGGTTGCCAGGAGGATGAGCCATTTTGGATCAATGGTCTCAAGGAAGTAGGCCGATGCCCACTGGTAGCGATCGCGAAATTCATCTATAGGGTCAACATTGTGCAGATCCCCGTCTTCATCCCGTATTTCATCGGAGATGGTTTCCGTTCCTTACACAATGTCCCTGCAGTTGAACAGTCCAAGGACATACTCGGAGATGTCACGCCATGTGCGGTAGTTCTCTGGCCCAGTCAACTGTAGGATGGAGCTGAGTTTGTAGCTGGGTGCGAATCCGCATTTAAAGTTAATCGCGTGTGTCCGTGCCCTTTGGTCAATGGGCAGAGGGGTTGCTGGGGGATTGTCTGTCGAAGGTTCAGGGACGGTGGTTGAGGCTGAGGCCATGGTTGATTTTGGTTACACAAGTTGTATTCTTCAAATTGTTCTCTGTAACCACACACGCCCTTTAAGTCCACACAACTTTTATCAAGCCTGAAAGTAACACGTTAACCTATCAAGGATTTTTCTGGGAGTGTCCACCCTCAGATGTGTTGACTTCCAGGTAGTTGATAAAGTGTGTGAGGGAGTAGTGGGTAACGCTTGTGCGCACAAAGAGAGGAAAAAGAAGGAGCCAGAGGGGAACGGTGAATAGATCTCGGTTAAGTACTTGTTAACGCGGAGAGTGTTTCGCCGAGACTTGTGTAATGCCGAGGCCGAGAATGTCTGGTTTTGTGATGAAGGAGCAATTCGTCTGGTCGATGTTTTGTGTCAAGATATAAACTTTGCCGAGAAAAATATTTCGGGTTATTATTTTGGTGGGAAACATGGATCGATGGCAGGACGGGTTTCGCTTAGTTGACTGTGAGGTTTCGTGGTCTGTTAGAGAGTGTAAATGTATATCTTAAAGATATAGGATGCCAGGGCTCATAATCTGTTCAAATGTGTATGGGTACGATCTTATATCTATCCGAATATACTAACGCAATACTAAGCGAGTATTGCGGGCACGCCTTGATGAGCAGAGGTAGATTCATGAAGGTAGATTGGTAGGTAGTCTGTTCCTTATTCTTTTAAGCAACAAAAGTGGGCGGTAGCCCCTATATATACAAGAGTGCGCCCTCCCGTTATCTAAAAGAATATAAAAGGGAAAAATATAAGTACGAACGTGTTTTACTGTAACGTCAGTAGGAAAAACATAAGTGCGAACGTATTTGACCCTGAAAACCTGCCAAGAAAATCCCAAAAGTTTATATAAATCTAAAGTGGTGTGAGGGGTTTCGTTGTGGATGATAAGACATAAAGGAAGGAACAATAACCTTTAAAATATGTGATAAGCAAGCGAAATAACCTGAATACCAGATAAAGAAATATACATAAGAATCCTTATCGTAATAATGAAATATAACAGATATAAACGCACAGTATGTCCTAGCTGTAGTAATGTATGCGGTGTAATAGGTATTGCCGAAACACTAACCAAGTAAGAGAATATACGATATATTCAAGGAAATATTCATATGAAAACGAATAAGAAATTTCAACACAATCTATACTTTATTCTTATTTCGACCATCTGTTTATATCACCGACCGAAAGGTGATTCAAGGAACGTATAGCTAAGGACCAGTCACAAAGGCTAGGAGTGAGAGGCCTCCGCGTTCCCACGGCAATGTAAGGCTATGAGACCTGAGGAGTGGTAAGACCAGCGGTACGTATCGTTACCTGTTTCAGTTAAAAAAGATAGTGTGCCTTGTCCAGCAAATCAAGGATAGGTTTGTAATAGTGATCAGGAGAATTTCCCGACCACTTCACGCGATATTGGAGTCTTCCGGAATGTAGTCGTTAATAGACTATTTCTTCAAGTTCGTATTCTCTTTTGCCTTCGATTTCGATAAGTTGTGGTGGTGACTGGATCTGTGACGGGAATCTTTTGTCCTGGTACGGGTTCGAGAAGTGAGATGTGGATGGTGTTGTGTATTCTCATCAATGGGGGAAAGTCCAGCTTATATGCACTGTTCCCTACTCTTGCCAAGATCTTGAAGGGCCCCATCTTTCTGTAATCGAGTTTCTTGCATGGTCTTATAGTTCTTACATTCCATGGTAACAACCATACCATATCGCCTGATTTCAAATTCGGATCGGGTTTTCTGTATTGATCTTAATTTTCTTACTGTCGAAGTTGTGCGGCCACCATATCCTCGCGTATGGTATTGTGCTATTGGTTCATTTCGTTCACAGGTATCTTCAGATCCGGTATCAGATGACCACCTGCGTCATGTTTCAGGTATTGTCCGTAGTTTGCAAAGAAGGGTGTTGTCTTAATTGTTTCTTGTTGTCCATTATTGTATGCAAATTCTGCAAAAGGTAATAGTTTATTCCAATTATCTTGTTGATAGTTGACGTATGCTCTCAGGTATTGTTCCAGGATGGCATTGGTTCTCTCAGTCTGTCCATCCATTTGTGGGTGGTAAGCCGTGCTTAGATTCCTTTCGATTCCCAACCTCTGAGCCGTCTCCTTCCATAGGTCAGAGGTGAACAGTGTTCCCCTATTGGTAATGATATCATGCGGCAGTTCATGTAACTGAAAGATTTCTTTCACAAAGGTTTGCGCGAATTGTTTTGATGTCATATCCTTCCGGAATGCAATAAAGTGAATAATTGTTGTCAGTCGGTCGATGACTACCAAGATAGCATCGTGGCCACCCGATTGTGGTAAATCCGTGATAAAATCCATACATATTGACTTCCATGGCTTATCTGGTGCTTAGTTTGATTGTAGTTGACCATACGGAGCATGTCGTGATGATTTCGTCCTTGGACAAATGTCGCAGTTCTTGAGATATCTCTTGATCGTTCCTTGCATTCCAGGCCAATAATAACTGTGGCTGATGAGTTCCAGGGTCTTCGATGTCCCTCCATGTCCTGCTTGTAGAATGTCGTGATTTTTTCTGATAAGTTCTATCCTCATCCTTTCCTCTTCTGGTACCCAAATCTTGTTCTGGTACCATAGGCAGTCATCCTTCAATAGACATAGCCCCAGGGCTACATCCTTCATTTCTTTTATTCCTTGTTCCAATGCTTTCCTTATCTCTTGTATGTGAGGGTCCCTCCCACTCTGTTCCTTAAGATTTCTTATCTCTTCTCCGGGAAAGCTAATCGTATCCATTTCCTGTATCCTTATCTACACGAAGTATCTTTCTTGTGGTAATAGGATCCTTTGTTTCTGTTTGATCCAGTCGTCATCTTCCTCTGGCGCATTCTTGACTTCTCCTTGTTAATGCCTCCGGCTTGCCGCTTTCCTTCCCTGGCCGATATTCGATCCGTATATTGTATTGGCTTAACTTCTCGCTCCACCGGATCTGTCGTTCTTCAAGATCTTTTGTTGTCGTGAAAGGAACCAAGTTCTTATGCTCGGTGAGGATCCTTATCTTGTGATGGCTTCCCAATACATATCTTCACCATTCCTTGAGTGCCAGTACTATTGCCAATAGTTCTTTGTCGTGAATATCGTAGTTGCATTCTGCATTTGTCATTGTCTTTGATTGGAATGCCATGGGTCGCCATTTCTTATCTTCGCACTGTTGCCATAAAATTCCCGAACAGACATACTTCGATGCACCTGTTTCAATCATGATCGGTCTTTCCGGATTGTAATGGGTGAGTACATGTGTTGAAGTTATTTTTTGTGTCATCGTATCGAACGCCTCACTTTCCGCTGTACCCAACTTCCATTTTGCATTTTTCTTTGTCAGATTGTATAGAGGTTTTGCTGTCCTGCTAAACCCCTCAATGAATCTTCGGTAAAAGTTGCAGAATCCCATGAATCTTTGGATATGGGTTTTGTTCTTCGGGATTGCCCATTCCCATATGGCTGCCGTCTTGATAGGATCCATTCGGACTCCTTCTTGGTCAATAATAAATCCTAAGTATTCCACTTCTGTCTTGTGGAATTCACACTTAGTTGGCCTGATTCTCATTCCCGATTTTCCAATCGCTTCCAGGATTTTTCCCATGTCTTTGTGGTGCTGCTCCATTGTTTCTGAGTACACCAGTACGTCATCCAAATATACTATGCAGCATATGTCCAAGAATCGGTGTAACGTTTGATTGATCCATCTCTGGAATGTTGCCGGTGCATTGGTCAAGCCGAATGGCATTACCAAGTATTCGTAAGTTCCGTATCGTGTCGCGAATGTGGTTTTCTATTTGTCTCCTTTCTTGATCCGCACGTTGTAGTATGCATCTTCTATATCCAGCTTCGTAAAGTATCGGGCGCTATTTAGCCTATCCAAGGCTTCGCCAATAAATGGCAGTGGGTACGGATCATTTTTCGTGACTTCATTTCGTCCTAGGTAATCCACGCATAGTCATAATTTTCTATCCTTCTTCTTGACGAAAAGGATGTGGGCTCCTGTTTCCCAGAAGGAGTCTCGTATCCATCCCCTTTCCAGATTCTGTTTCTAATAGCTTCTCAATTCTTCGAGTTCTGCCGCTCCTAGTGGATATACCCTCTTTGCTGGGATTGTCTTTCCTTTTCTAGGTTAATCTCGTGGTCCACTCCATCTCTGCAAGACGGTAACGTGGTCTTTTCATTCTCTTCAAAGAGATCCAGGTGTTGGTAATATACCTCTGGTATCATCTGTTCCAAGGGTTCTTTTCCTTGGTACTTTTTGGCCTTAATAGCCAGCTCGGTCCTGACATTCATTGCCATCAAATCGTATTGGCCATCCTCTAGGTTCCACTTGAGAATGCCTTTGATTTCTCCTCTTCTGTAGAACTTCCCAAAGTCTTGAGCAGTGATCTTGCAGATCTCTCTTCGTTGCTGGTCCTTTTTTCTTTCTTCCCAGGTGCATGCTAATTCGTTTCTATGCTGGTCTCTTTTGTGGTCTGTACTTCCGAATCCTTTATCTTCTCGTTCAGTCTTTGCAAGTACTTCAACTTCCTTGCATTCCCCGTCCAGGTATCTTGCGCATATCAGTTGTGCTATCCTGTCACCGGAGTTGACTGTCTAGTCTTCGTCCCCGAGGTTCACCATTTCTACCTTCACTTCACCTGTATAATCCGCATCTATTACACCTGCATTGGTTGTATGCCTGTTCTTCACTGCTAACCCGCTTCGTAGTGCAATGTGCCTATAAGTGCCCTGTCATAACCAGATGGCTATTCCGGTTCTGATGACTTCTTGCCCTTTGGCTCGTATCGTTGCTCTTTCGCTATCGTACAGGTTGTGTCCTGCCGCCCTCAGTGAGCCTCTCATAGGCATCGTTGCCTCTTTAGTCAACCTTTTGACTAGAATCTGATTTTCCGTTTTGGCCGGAACTGTTATAACTTCATATCTAAGTTCTCATCCAGGGCTTCCGCTTCTGGAACAGTATAGACCCTCGGTGACTCTTTTAAACACCATGTCGTGCATCTCTCAGTATCAAACGTGATGGTCCCCTTTCCCCAATCAATTGCAGGGCTATGTTCTCTTAACCATGGCATTCTAACAACTGTTTCGTGGTTTTGTAAATTTGCCACTAGGAAGGTAATCATATCCCTATGGCTACCGATATCCATAGGTACAGTCGTCGTATGACTAACTGGACCCATCGCGCTGAGTTTGCGATCCGCCAGGTAAATCTCTCGTTGTTGTCTGGCTTTCGCCATAGGCATGCCGCACTTTTCGCATACCTCCTTATCAATAAAGTCCTCAGTCGCTCCTGAGTCAATCATTCCGTTGATGCTGATAATCTTGTTTCTGCCATGTTGTCGCATTTTTACCATGACATGGTCGTTTTCGTGTTCCAGTGAATCCGTGTTGTTTAGTGCCGCATAAAAGGTTCGTATCTCGATGGGTTTCTTTTTCCCCTTCTCCCTCAGACCATCACTTACTGGGGACCGTTGTCTTTTTCCTCTTCGTTCTTTCGCTTTCGAGATCCATTTCGCAGATTGCTCTTCTTTGTTTCCATCGTGGGTTCTGAACCCTACTGACTGTCCTCGCCTGGTATCCTTTTTCGTCTTTTGGGTTGGTGTAGTTTCTCATCATGTGTCCTGGCTTTGCATATACCATACACAGATTGTTGTTTCTTCTCCTCCAATATTCGGTCTTTGATATGTTAAGAGCTTGTCTTCCCCTAGTCGCATCTAGGTCCATTGGATCTCCTCGAGACTCCTGTAGTCGTTGGGCCTTGAAGGTGCCGTCGTAGTTTCTGTCATTGTAATATGTTTTGGTCTTTGACCTTCCTTGCACACGTTTGATATCGTCCAAGCGGTTTTCTTGATTAATGGCCCATACCGCCATTTCCTCAGTCTTCGTGAAGTCTTGAGCCCTTATGGCCCATGCGTGCTGAATTTCTTCCTGTAAGCCTCTTAGGAAAGCCGTTCCCAAGGTTGCTTCGTCGTATTCTGCCTCTGTGGCCAATAGTCGTAACTCGTTCCAGATTTCAGTCACATTCCGGCTCCTTTACCTGATTTTCCTGAGTTTATTTCTTGCCGTTCCCTAGGATCCACGTCGCCAAATTGGATGCGTAGAGTGGCTTGAAATCCTGCCCAGTTATTCCATGTGGTTGGGGTCTTTCCTTCCACATATGGAGTAATCCATTTGCCTGCCTATTCCCTCAGTAGGGATTTGGCGAAGTCCACTTTTAATGCGTCTTCATTTTCTCCTTATCCTAGTGCTGTGTAATATATTGCAAGTTGGACTAGCCATGCTTGCAGTTTGGTACAGTCTCCTGTAAATGTATCCGGGGTTTTGTTTTTTGGCATTCGTACAGTCTGTTCCCGTCGATTTTCCTGAACCGTTCTGATCAACTCTAGGAGTTGACTCTTGTGAGAGTTATCGTATTCGCTTGTCCTGCTACCCCTGACATTCTGTGTATTGGGGATGCTCTTGAGCTGACTAACCCTGATCTTGATCTTGCTTCCGGGGTGACCGGCCTTGGAGGTCTTGTGGATCCTTCTCGCGATATCTCGCTTTAGGCTTGTCCAAGTTCTGCATGTAGTCCTAAGAAAGTCTGAGGATCATTGAAGTCTGGTACTTCTGTATCTGAAGGTGAATCCATTTTGTATTCCTTAAGTGTCGCAAAAGACGCAACCAAATCTTACAAACCTATCCTTAGTCTGCCGGACAAGCTACACTATCTTCTTGAACAGCAACAGGTAACGATACGTACTGCTAGACTTACCACTCGTCAGGTATTGTAACCTTACATCGCCGTGGGAACGCTGAGTCCTCTCCCTCATAGCACTTGCAACTGCTCCTTGGCGATACGTTCCTTGAATCACCTTTCGGTCGGTGATATAATCAAATGGTCGTAATAAGAATAAAGTATATATTGAACACATATGTAAAATACAACATAGATAGTAACTTAGGTTGTTGCATGAAGAGCAAGCTATCTGTGTCCGTGACCCTTCTTATATAGGCGCTCTTCCCACACCCCTAACCCTGGTGACTTTACTATGAGTCACCTCCTTTACTATGACTGCCGTGTGAGTCATAGTATAACAAACATCCTATGACTCACAATTTGAGTCATAGTATACAATCCCCATAGTATCCAATTTCCATAAAAGGTCATGCGCGCTAATCGCGTCACATGCGTGAAACCCATGACTCATACCTGTAGTCAGGTGCAAAAATCATAACATCATATGACCTCACAATCGTGAGTCATGAAACCATAAACATAAATCAAATCAAACATCATAATCATAAATAATCTCTCAAATCGTGTGTCATGTGAAATATTCCATATTGCTAAGTCACGATTTGTGACAATCACGATAAAGTTTGGTACCCAGCGGAAAACTTCGAACACACGGAAAATGCAATCAAACACTTCCACGAACGATACCCTGATAAACCAATGCTGGGAAGAAATCAAACAAGAATTAACGAACGACGGTTGGGGAGACCCAATGCGAGAAATCACTCCAACTAGCCCAGGCTATGCTAGGGTAGAGGACCGGCAAAGGGCATCAGAATACAACGCGAAGAGCTGGACGTCATGCTATAATAAGCATTGCAACGTCCATTGAGGAGACAAGGAAGGAGCCAGTTACTGGCCAAAACAACCACTTGCAGAAACGAGATGGGAGGTGTGCTACCGAAATAATTGTCGAGCCGACAGGGATCCGAAGATCCGGGCGGGATACTACCCCAAGGCGTGGGGTAAAAGAGAACAACTGAGCAGGAACGATGCTCAGCACACAGAAGCCAGGAGGGGAAGGTTGGAGAGGGGCGAGGAAACCCGAAATGATGATACAGAAAGCCAACACACACAGGCAGATATTGAATACCTCCTAACAAAAATTTCGGGTTTGGAAATACAACTGGATGAAGGCCTAGGGACGATCAGACTCCAAGAGGAGACCCTCGAAGCGCAACAAGGCACCATTGCGCACCAAAAACGACCTATCGAGGTCGCAGACCTGACATTGGTGATAGTCAGGAAACAGTTACATACAACGGAACAAATTTTACGGAAGTTCGGTCGCGACGCGAGAAGATTTGGGAATCAAGTAATGAAACTTAGTGAATAGCTTGATGGGACTCTAGCTGGGGGGAGAGAGGAGCTATTGTAACAAATCGTGCCTTAGCAATATGGAATATTTCACATGACTCACGATTTGCGAGATTATTTATGATTATGATGTTTGATTTGATTTATGCTTATGGTTTCATGACTCATGATTGTGAGGTCATATGATGTTATGATTTTCACACCTGACTACAAGTATGAGTCCGGGGTTTCACGCATGTGACGCGATTAGCGCACATCACCTTTTATGGAAATTGGATACTATGGGGATTGTATACTATGACTTAAATTGTGAGTCATAGGATGTTTGTTATACTATGACTTATACGGCAGTCATAGTACAAGAGGTGACTCATAGTAAAGTCACCGGGGTTAGGGTTATGGGAAGAGCCCCTATATAAGAAGGGTCACGGACACAGATAGCTAGTCCCCCGTGTCTTGTCCCCACTCCCCGACTTCCTGTCCCCACTGCTGTGTCCCGCCCACGTTCACCTCCTCCGCCTGACGCCATAGACCTTGCTGGGGATGATGGTTCCCCCTCTGGGCAACCTCTGCACCCTGCCCCCAGCACTTCTATCCTCCCTGCCACCCCCTCTCTTGAACCCCCCTTTGATCCGGAAACCCCTAGTCCTGGTAGGTCTTCTAGGAACCTCCTGTCCAGCCTTAAGCTAAATCTCCCTCCCCCTTCTCGCACCTCTTCCCCGCCAAGGTGTGCCCCCTCAAGGCAGGGTTGCCTCCCACCCTCGGAGGCCACCTCCCCTACTCCTTCTTCACATCATGGGTCGGGCTCTGCCCGCTAATGTCTTGCGCCCACTCTTCCTCCCCCGCCCCTCCACTCCACTCACTCCTGTCCTTTGTACAACACAACAGCCTTGGGAGCTGGGATGTGTTTCTTTCCTTATTTAATTCCTTTGCGGGCTTATCGCTCCCTCCTTCTGTTGTTTGTTTACAGGATCCCCCTGTTTACAGGGGCCGCCTTCCTACCTTTCCTGGGTTTTCTTCCTTTCACCCGCCCGCTTTGTCTTCTGGTTCCCCTAGGGTGGCTTTTTATGTTTCTGCCACCTTGCTCAAGTCCTGTACAATTCTTCCCGTGTTTTGTGGTAGGCGGGTTGTCATGGGCTTGGATTTTTTCCTGTGCAATAATGCCTTTGGGTTTTCTTTTCCTCGTTTTCGTATTTTGAATTCCTATAGTACTTGGTTTTCTCCTTCTTCTTCTTGTCGCACAGTTCCTCCCTCTGTTGTATTTCCCGCTGTTGATTTTCCTGTTTTAACCGAGGGAGATCTCAATATTCACCTTCCTGTTGCAAACCCCCTGCGTGACTTCTCTCATCAGGAGCTTGCAGCCTCATCCCCGTATGCCGACAGGGCCTCTGCCTTGGGTTTTTCACTCTTAATTACTCCTGGTGTCTTAACTCGCTTTCCTTAGGGTGGCTCTTCCCGCCCTAGTGTTATCGACCTTGCATTTGTTTCCCCTTCTCTTGCTCCCTATTTCCAACTATGGGATACTCCCCTTCCCTCGACTGGTTCTTATCATGTTCCCATCTCCATCACCTTCGCTCACCCTTCGGCAGCCACTCCAACTCCGGCCCCTAACTGGGCTTTGACCGTGGACCGCACTGGAGGAGGAGCTTAAGGTGTTTTCTGTCCCTCATGCCCCCTCTCTCCCGACGGCCTCCTCCCTAAGTACCTGGTTCGACCGTCACTCTACCCGCCTCACTTCTCTGCTTAAAGAACACACCCCCGTGTCCCGCCCCTCCCTCCACGCCAAACCTTGCTGGTTTCCTCTACTCTCCACTCTGCGGCTGGAGTTCCACTCTGCCTCACGTATCGCTAGACGCCCTGACTGCCTGCCTGGTGCGCAAGATTCTGCCCGCCTCTCCAAGCGTGGGTACTTTAAGGCGATTAAGGCGGCAAAGAGGGCCCACTGGTCAGACCTCCTTATGTCAACCAGCCCCCGCACTATTAGGACCACTAAAAGGCTGGCCCTGGGTCGCCCCACCCCTCGTTTCCCATCCCTCCCAGGGGCCGATACCCCTGAGGGTATGAACCAGGCCCTGCTGAACCACTTCTTCCCTCCTCGCCCTGTTATTTCCCTCCCCTCCATTCTGCGCCCATACGGGGACTGCCCCCCCCCTGACATCTGAGGAAGTGGCTTCCAACCTGGCTCGCTCATCCTCCTCCTCCGCCCCTGTCCCAGACACGATCCCGTATTCTGTCTGGAAGAAGGTACACGCTGTCAACCCCTTGATTCTCACCCATCTCCTCAGCCCGCTCCTACAGTTTGGCTTCCACCCTCCTTCTCTAAAAAAGGCAAATGGGGTTATCCTTGATAAGCCCAGCAAAGACTCTTATGATTCTCCTTCCTCCTTTCGCATAATTGTTCTTCTTCAGATCCTGTCCAAGATCTTGGAAAGGGTTGTCGCCTCCCGCCTGCAGCCCATCGCCCGTGCCGTTGGGCTCCTGAGTCCTAACCAAATTGGCTCTCTTCCTGGTCTTTCCTCCTTTGACGCCTGTGCTTCTTTGGTTCACACTGTCCGTTCCTTTCAACGTCCACACCTCAAGGTCTCAACCCTTTTCTTTGATATTAAGGGTGGCTTCGACAATGTCGACTCATCTGTTTTGGCCTAGTCCCTCAAGAGAAAGGGGGTCAATCACTACCTTGTAGCCTGGGCTAGGTTTTTCCTCACTGGTCGCACCTGCTCCTTGTTGTTTCAAGGTTCTCCAAGGACCTTTTTCCCTGTTTCTGTTGGCACCCCTGAGGGGTCCCCTGTGTCTCCTTTGTTGTTTGTTATTTAAGTTTCTTCTTTGCATTTTTCGGTCCCTAAGCGGCTTATTCTTTCATATGTTGATGATTTTGCCATCACCGTGGCGTCTCCTCCTTATCGGGGCAATGTTCGCTCCCTACAGCTCATCTACTGCCGCCTGAAGCGTAAGGCCTCCGTTCGTCGTGTGTCCTTCTCGGTCCCCAAGACTGAGCTGATGCATTGGAGGACTCCACTTCAGCGTGGGGCATTTGATTTCTCTCCAATTGCTATTGATTCGCTGTTGTTCTCACCGCAGTCCCAGGTCCGTTGGCTGGGCTACTGGTTTACCCCTTCTCTCTCCACCCACGCTCATTTTTCCCGCCGCATCTCTCTTGCCCTAGGTGCTTTCTCCACTGTTCAGCGGCTCTCACCACCAGGGTCTGGCCTCTGCCCCCATTTGGGCCACAGGCTGGCCATCTCCCTTCTGTTACCTATCCTCCTCTATGGAGCAGACCCTCTGGTGCCCTCCCGGTCACTTTTGGACCGAATGGAGGTTTTTTGGCGTTCTGTTCAGCGATGGGTCACCAACTACTTCTGATCCACCCCTACCCCGATCATCTCCTCAGAAGCCTGCCTCCCCCCAGTCGGCTCCTAGGCCAGGCACCGTCGACACCTGGCCGCCCTCCGACTGGTGTCCTTCCCGGCCTCCGCCAGTCCTGTTGCAGCTCGCCTTCCTCCCTACTTTCCTTCGCTGTTGCAATTTTGTGCAGCAGATTCATTCCGTTACCTGTGTAGGCGTCTGCCCGCCAATGTTATGCCCCTGAGCTGGCGGACGATCCCCCCTTCACCCCCAGTACGCACACACCTCCCGATTGATGCTCTAGCTCTTCTGGCACTGCCGCTCTTGGGCTCGTTGTCCTTTGCCCCCCTGATTAGGACGGATCTGGTATCCTTTCCCCCCCCCTGCCGCCCGCAGCAGCCATGACCTCTGCCTACCCTGTCCTGCGCCGGAAGGCCCATGATCTCCTTATGGATGACTGGCTCAGGACCGCTCCTCCTCCTGAGTATTATCGTTTCCCCAGGCGCCTGTCGCCTAACCCCTTCATGGGCCTTGGGAAGTTCATTGCCAGGCGCGTGTATCAGATACGCTCACACAAGAGCTACCATGCAGCCCACCCCTCCTGGGTTTCCGTTGGCCTTCCCACCCTCTGCCCCCGTTGTAGGGAGGAGGATGAGACTTTTAGCCACGCCATCCTACGCTGTCCCTCAACGGCCCTAGAAGGGTCACGCCACCTCCTAGGTGTCACCGACATTAGCCCTGTGGCCCCTATCTGGTCCTTACTCCCGCTCCTCCTTGCCCTCAGTCGGTTTATCCACGAGACGGGCACCGCTTTCCCCCCCCTTATGCCTGCCCCTGGGCACCGCTCCCCCTCCCCAATGATCTTCCCCTCTTCCCCTGCCTCCTCCGTGGCCCCTCTCCTTCTTTCTTCCTTTCCGCCTCGGCTGCTTTAGCTTATATTTTCATTGGCTTGGGCTGCCTGGGTGTTTGTGGTTGAGTTTCCTTATGTGTTACAAGTTGGCCCTTGGGCCTTAGTTGGTTTCATTTACTTTCTGATTAACCGTATGTGGTGACGTGTCTCATGCGAGGCATTGTTAGGAGCTTTGGAGGTGTTCTACCTTTGTTTGTTCGTTTTGGATTTAAGGTTTTCTTTACGCCATATCTCACGATGCATGCGAGTTCTTGTACCTTAACAATCAATACATGATATAAAAAAAAAAAAAAAAAAAGAAAAAGGGACACAGATAGCTAGCTCTTCATGCAACCACCTAAGTTACTTCCTATATTATATTTTACCTATTAGTTCAATCTATACTTTATTCTTATTACGACCATCTGTTTTTATCACCGACAGAAAGGTGATTCAAGGAACGTATCGCTAAGGAGCAGTCGCAAGGGCTAGGAGTGAGAGGACTCACCTTTCCCACGGCGGCGTAAGGCTACGAGACCTGACGAGTGGTAAGACCAGCGGTACGTATCGTTACCTGTTGCAGTTGAAGAAGATAGTGTGCCTTGTCCAGCAGACTAAGGATAGGTTTGTAACAACAATATTTGAATATTCATTTCAATGTAAGCGTTTACTGGAAGAACAAAGCTTGAAAATCACCATTTCATATCTTTTTCATATCTCAGAAACTCACATAAGTGAATGTATTTACCAGGCTCAGCTTGTAAAAGTAATTACCACGGATGATATTATTCTCACTGTAGTAACGAAATTTGTTCCAGAATTGCCAGAACTTCAGCCTGAAGATATTAGTGAAGGAGGAAATTATACAAGGTTAGAGTTCTCATCAGGTTAGCTTGCGTGTATGAAAACCTAGTTTGGATATGATAGTTTACAGACATATGCGGAAAGAGAGGAAATTGACCCAGAGGCATGTGGCTACCTGAGATGATAGCAAGTTCAAGGAACATGTTTTCAGGATTTTGCCCTACAATTTATTTACAATTATGAAGAACTTGCCTTGCAGTTAGTCTTATACCCAATCAAAGAAGAAGTTTGAAATCATATAGTTAGTAAAAATAATTAAACTAATATTCAAGTTAGCTATGAAATGCAGCTAAATTCAACAAATACCCGAAAAAAAGTATATATAAGAGGAGGAAAAAGAATTAAGACTCGATTTCCTATTTTTGTTGTAGTAAATTCAGATAGATTAGACTAAAGATAAGCCTAGTTAATCAGCGAATCAAAGGGTCCATTTTTCTTTCGAGAGGCGAAAATGAATTTCAACAATCTGCCTCTTGTATACTGATACAATAAGAAGGCTTGGATGCAATTGGGCATATGGTCGGAGCTTTTGGAACAGCTCAATGAGGATATAAGCATGCAAGGTGAACATATTGCGTTAATATAAAATAATTTACCAACTCACCTACCCCTGGAAAAGCCACTAATCGACCATAGTGGTTCAATTCCAGCTGTATTGAACCATGTTACTCTAATCTACCTTCTTCTGAATTCAACAGTCTGACTACAACTACAGAATACTAGAATTATTTGATCACTAAAGGCAGGCTATCAGTAACAATATATCACTCATATTGTCAACTATTTTGAAAATAATGGAAAGGCTGCTCTAAAGTTAAATGAGGTACAGGTTATTTACATATTTGGTATAGCATGGGATAAACTACCTTCTAGTGTGATTTTTGATTGCTGGTAAAAGGTAGAATTAGTGGAAGCTATTGATAGCAGTTTACATGGCTTGTATACCAAGTATATAGATAAGATTCAGCAAGCAACACAGATATCTATCTCTTCTCTTCTTGACTTTAGCTACAATAGTCAACAGGGGGAAAGACTGGCTAATTGATTCCTCCATTATTACGAAGATGTACTGGACATTGAAGCTAGTTCAGAGAGTATATTGACAACCAAGTTCATTTGCGACATGCAGAATGGAAAACAGGATATGTTGGTGATACTGATTCATCTACAGATCACAACAGTCGAAGCTGGAATACTGCTGCCAAGGTGATTTCCATTCCTCATGCCAATGCACATATCAATAGACTAATTACTCCGGTTAAACAGTTTCCTCCCAATATAAAGCCTGTTTCAGAATCTTTATTACTAATATCGACTGTCAACCACCACCTTCAGAAATACACCATGAGTTTCAAGAGTGAAAATATTGCAGTATCAAAGGCTGTCTCTTATATTTAATAAGGCGGCACTGAGATTTGAACGCAGTATCTTGTAGACTAAAAAGCTGTGATTCCACTATTGCGCTACTGAGTTGTAAGGATACAGGAGGAGAAAACCCGAAATATATATACCCATCTCCGTATCACGTGAAATCCAGCCATACATGTGACTCGTCATATGTGTATGTGTTACATGACTCACATACACACATGACTACATAGAATGTGATAACGCATTTATTCCAACACTTCCCCTACGTTTCCATTTCTATCTTCATCAGTAATTTCTCAAATGAAATCCGGGATAATCCCTTAGTACATAGATCTGATATAATGTTTTCCGACTCAACTCTAACTACTTGAATATCTCCTTTCTCACGCAGCTCTCTAACAGAATGGGACCGGACATCGATGTGTTTGGTTCGATCTGAGACTCCATGGTTCTCGGTGAGACTTGTTGCAGCTGTATTATCACAATATACAATCGGCGTTGTTGTGATGCCCATTTGCTTTAAGCCTCATCTAATCCAAACACTCTGGTTTGCCGCAAATGACAGTGCGACATATTCGGCTTCTGTAGTTGATTGAGCTACTATGCGTTGTTTCTTGGAGCGCCACAGAACTGTATGCCCATGAGTCTGTATAATCAATCCTGTGAAGGATTTTCTAACGTCGAGGTTCGATGCATAGGAACTGTCGCTGTAGACTTCTAGAGGCAGAGCCTCTGTATCGTGTCGGAAGCTTAGTCCTTTGTTCTTTGTACCTTTAAGATAGCGAAGAACTCGTTTGGCAGCTGTTAGGTGGGGTTTGTTGGGTTGAGTGCAAACTGACTGAGGAATGCGGTCACATATGCGATGTCTACTCGGGTAGCGACGGCAGCATACATCAAGGATCCTATTATGGATTGGTATGTTTTCTGGTCGCAGAGTTCCTCATCAGGAGTAACTTCAACAAGTGGTGAGTGTGCTTCGATTGGGGTTTTGGCTTCATTTGCATCGGTCATACCAAATCGTTCAAGAATTTCTGTAATGTGTCTTTCCTGGTATAGCTTGATACCGGTTTCTGTTCTTTTGATTTGGATACCGAGTAGCATAGATGCTTCACCAATATCGGTACACTGGAAGCGGGATCGTAGTTTGTCAACACACTGGTTGACTTTGGAGGGATTGCCGGTGATGAGAATGTCATCAACGTATATACAACAGTATAAATCTGTTGCAATTAGGATACATGAATCAAAGTCGGTAACCTTTAGGTTCATCGTTTCTAAGGCTTGGGTAAGATGTTGATACCATAGGCGTGGGGATTGTTTAAGGCCATAGATTGCTTTCCGTAACTTCCATACTTTTCCTGGTATGTGGTATCCTTCAGGAATTTCTAGATATGCTTCGTAGTCTATGTTGCCATACAGGAATGCACTCTTGATTTCTAGTTGTCGTAGGACGTACCTTCTCTTGATTGCTAGACTTAACAATACCCGTAATGATTCTAGGTGTTCCACAGGGGCATATACTTCTTCGAAGTCTTCCCCTGGTATTTGGCTGAATCCTTTGGCACAATATCTCCCTTTTCGTCTTTCAATGGTTCCATCTGTTTTAACCTTTGTCTTATATACCCATCGTCCTTTGAGAACTCTTTTGGTATTAGGTCTGTCGACTTCATCCGCAACCTTTCTGCTTTTCAGAACATCCATTTCCTCCTGCATTGCTATCTGCCATTCAGCCTGTTCCTCTGACTTCATTGCTTCTGCGTAGCTTGTGGGGTCAGGCTTGTAGTAGGAGAGTCCAACGAAGGATTCCTTGCTCAGGGCAGTCTGTTGTTGTCGAATTTTCTCGAGTATCGCTTCGCGTTGCAGCTTATGTTGTGGACTAACTTGTTCAGGGGTACCTGTCCCTCCTTCGCCTCGCATGTAGCTTTTGAATGTATCATCGCATTTTCTCAATTTGGGATTCAAGTCCTTGAGCTTGGCTTTGGCTAGGTCCTTTCGATATTCCAGACCTTTGGTGGTTTGGAATCGGGTACGAGTTGATAGTCGTCTTGGAGGTTCATCAGGGTATGCTCCTAGTACCTCTGTTTCTTCTGCATGGTCTTCGTATTCGACTGGAGGATTACTTTAATATTGTTCTTCGTTTTCTGGAATGGCTTCTTTCTCCGGAATTGTAGCAGTACTTTCTTGATGATATTCGAATGAAACTTCTTTCATTATCCCAAACCTGACGTCTCTTGCTTCAGTCACTGTATGTCGTTTAGGTATGTCAATCCGATATACTGTAGGACTGGAAGTGTAGCCTACTAAGTGACCTTCTTCAGCTGTAGGATCCAACTTGGTTCTCTTTTCTGAAAGAATGTGTACTGTCGTAGATGTGAACCAAGGACGGAGGTGGTTAATATTTAGTTTCTTGCCTTATAGGTGCTCGAAAGGTGTTTTCTTTATCGTGGAATGCCATCGTCTGTTGTATAGGTAGGCAGCAGTAGAATATGCTTCCCCCCATAAAAACTTTCGATTGGCTGGCAACATACATCGTACCATGGTTGTAAGGGTACGATTTATTCTTTCGGCAACACCGTTTGATTCAGGGTTGTAGGCTGGTGATGTGGTATGGATTGTACCTCTTTCCTTTAAGAACTGGGATACTTTCTGGTTTACATACTCTGTTCCATTATCGGTGTGGAGACGTTTGATTCGTACTTCGAATTGTGTATGTATAAGGTTCCAGAAATCTTGTATTGCTTTCTCAGCTCCATTCTTTGACTTTAGCAAGTATAGCCAACAGTATCTGGAATAGTCGTCCACGAATGTCATGTAATATTCGTTTTTTCCCAAGGTTAGGACTGATATACGACTGCTCAGATCTGAATGGATTTTCTCGAAAGGTTTCTTTGTTTCGATATTTTTTCCATGTGGCACACTATGTGTTGATTTTGGCGTCTTGCAAGTTTTACAGTTAAAGTCTTGAGGTTGGGGAATGGGCAATGTGTCGTTATAGCAATCTCGAATAGTGCTAGGATGACCAAGTGCCAGGTTTCTTTCCTCATAAGGTGTCATAAGAGCCTTCTCATTATGTGTCCTTATATACCACAGCTTGTCCTTTTTCTCCGCAACCATGAATATCCTTCCATTCTTCACATATCTTCTCCCTCCTTTCTCAATTTCCACTCTTACTCCAACATCATCAATCCTTGATTCAGACACTATGGAGTATCGAAACGATAGTACATACAGTACTCTTCGGAGTTGAACCGTATGTCTGGATCCGTCCAGCAGTTGCTCAGGGATCTGAATGTCTCCTGTTCTGGTTGCTTGATGAGTTCTGCCATCTGCCGTTACTATATTTGCTTTCGTGGGTGATAGGTTTAGGAAGTCACCTTCGTTTGGTGATATGTGGTCAGTGGCTCCTGAATCACAAAGCCAACTAATTGTCATCCTCCTATCACTTTCATTCGCAATTTGTTGAGACTTGGTCATCAACATGGTAACGGTAGATGTTGGTAACGTTTATCGATTTTAGTCCCTTGTTTCGATATTTTTTCTCCTTGTCTCTTTTGAGACCATGGCAGTCCTTGAGGTTATGGTTGTCACTCTTCTTGTCTCGTGCTTTGCACCAGTAACAGAATTTCGTTTCTTTTTGTTTCCTTTGTACGAATAGCACTTTTTCATCTTCCCTTTGTTCGGTTTTCTCTGCTGCTCTGCTAACGAAGAATTCCCTTATGTCTACATAACGGTCATCTCCTCGTGCAGCCAGCATATCACATAGATCTCCATGTTGCTCTTTTATCGAAAGCAGGAAGAATGCTCCTTTGGTAGCCTCAGACTGAACCACTGCTTTTAGCGTGGTTAAGAGGTCATCAGCCTTTTTGCCTTGCGCGTTTGAGCATCGTTGGGATAGGCGGTTCCAGGCATTTTCGTAGTTGGAGATATGTTCGGAGATGTTTTTACCAGGTGTGAGTTTGGTGAAGATGTTTTCAAGAAGGACTAGGTTTGTGGATGGTGTTTCTTTGTCAAACCGGTCCCTTAGTGGCTGCCATGCCTCAGAGGCCAAGTTGTAGCAGGTGATATCAGCTGCGTAGCTGCTTGCTGCCTGGTATAGGAAGAACTTTGCTAGTTTATTTCGCTTATTCCAGTCCTTGGTCTCTTTTGAGGAGGTGGTTCCTTCGTCTTCTGGCTCAGGTTGTTCTATTGAACCGTCGACCATATCCCATAGATCGCATACGTTGAATGCCGTTTTCCACATTTGTGCCCATGACTGATAGTCCCGTTGTCCTTCTAATTTTGGATAGTCTTTCAGGGTAAGGGACAATCGTCCAACTGTGGAGTCTGTTAGTGAGGTGTCTTCAGTGGACATTTTAGCGGTTAACGTGGGATAGGTCTATTGTTGTTCGAATTGGTGTTGGGAGGAAACGGGTTTGTTCTGCCGATGTTTCTATGACTGTACAACCTTTTTATTGCAAAGTACTCAAGCTGAAATCGAAATTCGTCACAACAGAATGGGAGTATGTTCGTTTCTTTGTGATAACTTATAGGAAACGGCCTTAATCTCCCACAACCAGGACAGTCAATGATCGATGTAGGGTTGAAATAACCTCGGTATTCGTCACTGGTTAAATCTTGTGGTAGATGTGATGCTTTGGCATCGATTTCGGATATTGGGTATTCAGGTGCGTCGTAGTAGGTATGTGGCATTTGTTTCCTGATTTTAATCTCTTCGTTTAGGGAGAGGACGAGTGTTGATGCAGTTACTGCAGTGAGATTGGTTGTATTGTCTATAATAGACGTCTGCGTCACTCATAGAGTGATAAGAGGGAGGAGGTGTGTGTGGTAGGTAACGGTAGAAGCGTTTTAGTGTATAAACAGTTTTTGTCAAGTGGTATATGGTTGGGTAGCGGAAGTCTTGCTAACCCGGTGTCACGATTGCCTAGAAGAGCGCTAGGCAGGAAGGACAGAAAAGCAGAGTAAGCCTT
>QFET01008230.1:0-34793 GCA_003316355.1 Tuber calosporum | reverse complement strand
GATAGTACAACTGTCCCATCCCCTGGCAATCCCACACGAATACCATGAGTTCAAAAAGGTATTCGCCACGGAAACGGCAGATAAACTTGCTAGTCGCAGAACCTTCGACCATGCCATTGACCTGGTACCTGGAGCAGTTCCGCCCAGGGGACCTATATACCCAATGTCAGCTCATCAGTTGGATCTACTAAGCAAATACCTGCAAAAAATGCAGGATCAAGGAAAGATTACTGAGAGTAAACCTCCAGCCGGGGCTCCAATCCTATTCGTCCCAAAACCAGATGGTTCAATGCGATTGTGTGTAGATTACCGTCAACTAAATAAGTTGACCATCGCAAATAAATACCCTCTCCCTCTAATGAGTGAACTCCGCGATAGAGTAGCAGGAGCGAAGATATTCACTTAACTCGATTTGAAAGATGGATACCACCTCCTACGGATAAAGGAAGGAGATGAATGGAAAACAGCGTTCCGAACCCGGTACGGTCACTTTGAATACAAAGTTATGCCATTCGGATTGGTAAACGCGCCGGCATCTTTCCAAGCCATGATGAATAAATTTCTACGTGAATTCTTGGATCATGGAGTTGTGGTATACCTGGATGATATTCTTATCTACTCCAAAACAGAGAAGGAACATATCGAGTTGGTTAAGCGAGTTCTGACTCGTTTAGAAGAATACGACCTAGCCGTATTAACGACAAAATCAGTGTTCCATGTGGATACTGTAGAATTTCTCGGTTACATCGTCGGGGCCGATGGGGTCACCATGAGCGAGAGAAAAATTGCTAGTATAAAGGGTTGGAAAGCACCAAGATCGGTAAAGGAGGTGCAATTTTTTATTGGCTTCGCCAATTTCTACAGGCGGTTTATCAAAGATTTCTCCAAAATCTGCAAACCAATAACTGAAACGTTGAAGGGAGACCCTAAAGCATTTAACTGGGGCCCTGAACAGGAGGCAGCTTTCGTAGAACTCAAACACAGATTCACGACTGCCCCCATACTATGCCACTCTTACCCGGAAGGGGAAACAGTGGTAGAAACAGATGCAAGCGACTTTGCGTTAGACTGTGTTTTGTCCCAATTCAAGGACAAAAAATACACCCGGTCGCTTTCCACTCAAGGAAACTAAGTCCCGCCGAAAGAAATTAGGAAATCCACGACAAAGAACTGCTAGCCATATTAGAAGCATATAAAGAATGGAAGCAGTATCTAGTGGGAACGGAAAAACCGGTAACCGTGTATACGGATCACCAAAATTTACAAAATTTCCGGACCACAAAAGTCTGGAATCCAAGGCAAATTCGGTGGGCACAGCAACTGGCAAACTACAATTTTAGGATTGTTTACCGTCAAGGAAAGCCAGGAGGAATGCCTGACGCACTAAGCCGACGGCCGGAGTACCGTCCAGAGGAGGGAGCTGCGCATAGCGAACAGTCAATACTCAAGCCTACACATTTTCAAATTTCTCTGGTATACATGAATGAACCAGAAGAAATAACACGAATGGCTACCGATCCAAGTACAAACAACCTGAGGATCCAACTACTGTCCAAACGAGCCAAGATACCAGCCAAAGGATCACAAATGGCAGCCGGACACGACCTTTACGCAATCAACGAGTTCATAATACCCGCAAGAAACCAGGTTCTGGTTGAAACAGGAATTGCAGTAGGGTTACCCTCAGGCACTTATGCTCGCATAGCACCCAGAAGTGGTCTAGCAGCAAAACATGGAATTGGAATTGGTGGCGGCGTAATAGATGCGGACTACACTGGAGAGGTGAAAATCATTATGAGAAACCATAGCGACGTGGATTGCCAAGTGCGCGAGGGAGATAAAATAGCGCAATTGGTTATAGAAAATATAAATACCTCAGAAGCAATGGAAGTTGAGAGCCTAGCACCGACAGAACGTGGCAGTGCCGGTTTCGGCAGCTCAGACCCCTCCCCCCGTAGGGGCAGAGCGGAACAGACCTCGATAGTTGTGGCACACCTACATGCCGACCACAAAGAAAATGAGTATTTTGACACACAGGACTGGGGAGAAAATCCAAAATAGGGCATACAACTTGCATGATGTCTAACGCCATAATATCAAAAGCAGATATAAGGAAATATGACCAGCAATTATTAGTAAACATCAAGCAAGCGGCCATAGGGGACCAAGACTGGCAGCAGCGCAAGAGAGAGCTGGAAGAATTGGAGAAGGGAGGAAAACCATTGCCCGCCAACTGGACAGTAGTAGAAGGACTACTGTACTACAAGAACCGTTTATATATCCCAGCCAACGAAGCATTACAAACAACGATTGCCCTAGGATGTCATGACTCCAAGGTGGCAGGACATTTTGGTCAAGAAAAAACCTTGGAGATCACATCACGAGACTTCTATTGGAAAGGCATTGCCAACTGGATGAATGATTACGTCCGCTTATGTGACGAATGCCAACACAATAAGTCCCCGCGGCATGCGAGGTATGGTCTATTACAACCCTTGGAAGTGCCATATGCAGCATGGTCATCCATTTCCACTGACTTTATAACACAACTACCAGAGTCGCAAGGACGAACGCAAATAATAGTAGTTGTGGATCGGTTTACAAAGATGGCACATTTCATCGGCCTGGAAGGAAATGCAACGGCAAAGGATATAGCAAATGTATTCTTAAGAGAAGTCTGGAAGCTACATGGGCTTCCCTCGGAAATCGTTTCCGATATGGAGGCAAAATTCTCCCGCGATATTTGGGAATTACTTTGCAAAAGTCTCGGAATAAAACGAAAAATGTCAACAGCCTACCATCCTCAAACTGATGGACAAACCGAAAGAACCAACCGAGTGCTGGAAGGTTACTTAAGGAACTTTGTCAATTACGATTAAAATGACTGGTATCAGTTGTTGCCATTAGCTGAGCATGCCTACAATAATTCGGCAACAAACGCACATGGACTTTCCCCGTTCTATGGCAACTATGGTTTCCACCCGCAGACTGAATGGATGAAGGAACGAGACGCCCGAAATCTAGGAGCCCAATTATATGCTCACTGGATGAAGACAATACACCAACAGGCCAAAGAAGAGTTAAAACAAACTCGAGAAAATATGAAGAAATATTACAATCGAAAGGCAAAAGAACAACCTGACATCAAACCTGGAGATCAGGTTATGCTCAACACAAAGAACATCAGAACTAAGAGACCCTTGAACAAGCTTAGTCCGAAGCTCTATGGCCTGTTCAAAGTATTGGTGAAAAGAGGAGACCGCGCATTTAAACTGGAAATATCACCGCGGTGGAAAATCCATCCGATATTCCATGTATCCCTATTGGAACCATACCGCACCTCCTCCAGGCCACAGAGGGAACAACCACCCAGAGAGCCGGAAGAGATTGACGCGGACTTCGAGTGGGGAGTAGAACGTATTGTGAAGAGTGTAATAATCTCATACACAAGACGGGTGCGTGGACGGAACAAACACATTCGTGAAATAAGTTATTTTGTTAAGTGGGCTGGGTGCTCAGAGGATGAAAATACCTGGGAGCCACCAGAGCATTTAGAGCATGCTAAAGAATTGGTGGCAGAGTTTCATAGGGAAAATCCGGAAATGCCATCCAGGGCAGAAGTTGAATGATAGGAAAAGGTTTTCCTGGCGTGGACAAGCAAACGCGGCAGGTTTTTCACCCTACCCTATCGAGTTCATAATGGATCTATGTATTATAATAGTATTTACTTTGTTGCAAGAGGGGGAAAATTGGACCCTGAGGTATTCGAGTCGAAACCTCGGAGGAGGGAGCTCGTGGTAGGAACATAACTCCCACAAGGGCCCAGAGGAGCAGTTTGAGAGCTCTGGGCTTGAAACTCCACAGACTAATACCCCCCTCCGGCCCCGACGTTGGCCCCGGACGAGACCACTGGCGCCTTGTGCATTTGCTCACAATCATAGAAAGAAGAAATATTGGAGCACCTCTCGTAACACCGTATACGTTGTCGCCGTGCATCCGACCGGATCCTGTCTGCAGGGTATATAAGAGGGCATCTCTGGCTACGCCTGGGAAAAAGAACCAAGCCATTTCGTTAAGAACTCGCAGAGTTACATCCCTATAAAGTCAAGAGACCAAAATAACGTCTAGAAGCCGAGGACCGAGTGGTATTCGGCCTATTCCGCAGAGAATAGTACCGAACCCCAAATGAATGCCTATCATAGGTAAGCAAGCCTATCGGAACATGTTGATAAGGAGAGGCAGTGAAGACGAGAAGGCAATTGGGCCGATCGTGAATACAAGACATCCTGAAAGCCCTCTGCAGAGCCGGATATCACGGCACGAAGCGGATTGGGTCGACAACCAAGTTAGCCCCTTGGTGTTCTAAGAAACTATTGGCGGATTCCAAACTGGACTGTCATAGTTTCTACAGCAGAACGAAGGTAAACATCTCTCACCGAGTGGGCCCACCCACTATCGGAGAAAGGAGAGCTCTGATCACACCATTATCTGTGCGGGGAAGAGATTTTTCAGGGTCAAAGGGGGTTCGCTCTAGAATTCGAAATGAGGAATTAGTTAGAAGATACATGGTTATAGGTAGATTTGATGTAGTCCGCGAACACTCTGACGCGGGATATAAATATCGAAGTGCCTCCTAAGCTTTACACCTCATCAAGCAACAGAGAAGAGATCTTATCAATCTCATAAGTTTTGCTCAAAATCTTTACCAACGAGCCTTCCTCGACAATCTCCGTTTACGAAGAAAGATTTAAGCCTAGTTTGATTCGCTTGCCCTTAGAATCAGCTACCCTTAACACCGACTAGCAGGTATTCTGCAGTTCTCCGCGGGAAACTCCAAACCAAAGCGAGACTCACGGAAAGCAATCCAGACCTACGGGAGCATCGCAGACCTAAGAATGACAGGCGAGCAAGAGGCGATTAACTTGGACGGCCGCTTGTGGTAGTCCTGGACTAACTGTGGGAACCTGAAACTCAAAAAGAAGAAAGCGGAGTGCCACATTTGATGTATATCGGACCTCGGTACGGAAGATGGTCAACTAAAGCAGCATCCTTATAAAGCCCTAAATCCTTACAAGAGATTCAAGGAAGAGTGGACAGACCTGTGCTGACTAGGGACCTCTTAAGAATGACAAGGGGAAATCAGTCTAGCCTGGATCATGAGAAGCCTTCCAGAAACGAAATATATTACAGTGTGGCTGGACAATGGAATAGTTGGAGAAACAGAACAGGATTCCGGACATCAAGAAAAATGAAATGGAAGAGAATGAGTAACTACGGCTACCTAGTCCACACGCTAAATGGAGCGTGGTAAATTAGTCCCAAACCTGGACTCCGGCTTTGTGGACAGGATAGGCATGATAGACTCATGGGGTAAACGAGGCGATGCTTGAAGAATCCCCTGAATACCACCTAATGATACGAGTTCTGCTCCAGTTAGGCAGGGCAAATTGTTGGTGTATGGGAACCCTTCAGCAAGGGGTAAAGACCGCTAGTAGTGGGCTGCCCAGTACACCAAAGACAGAGATTTTAGTTTGTCCGAGGAAGTTTAAATAGCCGAAACCGTGCGGGCATTGTAACAAACACCCTAAGTTACCACAACAATGAAAATGTCATACAAAAGGCCTGCACAGGCCCCTAGCGGCCCAAATAAAAGAAATAAAACAGACGCACCTGCCCCGCCTTATTATTCATGCCCAGAAGGCAGGGCAACCATTGAAGCAAATGGAAAACGGATCCCGATTCGTGTTCTATTAGACTCAGGGTCTAATATATTTCTAATTAACTAAGAACTGGTTAATAAACATCGCCTACCATACCACACCCAGTAAAATAGCTTGGACATTTACACCTTTGAAGGAACCACTGCAGCAAATGGGGGAAAACACTACACACATCGTATTCTCTTAGAGATCGGAAGTAATGCATACCGATCTCACATTTCGCGCGAAATTGCCAATATTGGCAAATATGACCTTATCATCCCTTTTGGATGGTAGCATACAGAACATCCCATAAGGCACATCAAGGATGCGCAAAAATGGACATTTAAAGATGAAAAATGCTAAAGTCATGTTAATGATGAAGGCTAAGACCTCACGTTTGAATGGGACGAGACCGTGGCATACGACCCTCAAGCACGATATATTGGAAGAATCGAAATAGGATCCGCTCCAGAGTCAACGAAGATTCCCCAAATACCTCTGGAATACCATGAATTCAAGAGGGTTTTTGCACCAGAAACGGCAGAAAAATTAGCGGGGAGAAGAATGTTTGACCATGCCATTGACTTGATACCAAGCTCAATACCGCCATGGGGCCCGATATATCCTATGTCAGCCCACCAGTTGGATTTGCTTAGCAAATACCTGCAGAAAATGCAGGACCAAGGGAAAATCGTGGAAAGCACTTCTCCTGCTGGGGCTCTGATTTTATTTGTCCCTAAACCTGATGGTTCAATGAGGTTGTGTGTGGACTACCGACAGTTGAATAAGCTGACGGTGGCCAACATATACCCTCTACCCCTAATGAGCGAGCTCCGCGACCAGGTGGCTGGGGCCCAAATATTCACAAAGTTGACTTAAAAGATGGCTATCACCTCATGAGGATAAAGGAAGTGGATGAGTGGAAAAGTGCATTCCGGACCCGATTCGGCCACTTTGAATACAAAGTAATGCTATTCGGGCTGTTAAACGCACCGGCCAAATTCCAGGCTATGATGAACAATATTCTACGGGAACTTTTAGATCATGGAGTGGTGGTCTAGCTAGACGACATCCTGATTTACTGCAAGACAGAGAAAGAACATGTCGACTTGGTCAAGAGGGTACTCTCACGCTTGGAAGAATATGACCAGGCGGTATCGACCACCCAGTCAGTTTTTCACGTCAATACAGGCGAGTTTTTATGGTATATTGTGGCAATTGATGGAGTCACTATGAGTGAAAGAAAGGTCGAAACCAAAAAAAATTGGAAGGCACCAAGGTCGGTCAAGGAGGTGCAAATATTCATTGGCTTTTCTAATTTTTACTGACGTTTCATTAAAGATTTCTCCAAAATCTGCAAGCCAATTTCTGAAATGTTGAAGGGCAACCCCAGAAAATTCAGCTGGTAGGCGAAACAAGAGGGGGCGTTTGAAGAACTTAAGAAAAGATTCATCTCTGCCCCCATACTCTGTCATTTCTACCCTGACAGAGAAACAATTGTGGAAACTGATGCTAGCGATTTTGCCCTAGGCTGTGACCTCTCACAGTTTAAGGACAAAAAGCTATATCCGGTGGATTTCCACTCACGGAAGCTGAGCCCAGCTGAGCGAAATTATGAGATCCATGATAAGGAACTATTGGCAATTCTAGAAGCATTTAAAGAGTGGAAACAGTATCTGGACGGAACAGAGAAACCAGTGACTATCTACACTGATCACCAGAACCTACAGAACTTCCTTACGACTAAGGTATGGAATCCGCGGCAAATACGATGGGCTCAGCCACTAGCAAACTACAATTTCAAGATTGTCTACCGACTGGGAAAACAATGCGGAAAGCCAGATGCACTAAGCCGACGGCCGGAGTACCGTCTTGAGGAGGGCGCTGCGCATAGCGAACAGTCAATACTCAACCCTTCTCACTTTTAAATCACACTGGTGCACTTAAATCACCCAGAAAGGGAGGAGAGAATAAATGGCACAGAGTCTACTGATTTTTTGTGAATAAAATTGCTAACTCCAAAGGCACGAATGCCTACAAAAGGGTTACGACTAGCAGCCGGACACTACCTGTACTGACTAGAGGACTTTATAATTCCAGCCAAAGGACAAAGGTTGGTGGAAACTGGAATTTCCGTAGGATTACCAAAAGGAACATATGCACAGTTGGCACCACGCAGTGAAATGGCCGCCAAATTTGGGATCAGCATTGGCGGAGGGGTAATCGACGCTGATTACACTGGAGAAGTCAAGGTTATCATAATGAACCATGGAAAGAAAGATTGCCAGTTTCACAAAGGGTACCGAATGGCACCAATGATCATTGAAAACATACACATGGCCGAAGTAATAGAAGTTGACGGACTAGCAGAAACTGCAAGGGGCAATGGCGGATTTGGTAGCACAGAGGTATCACCCAGGCGAGCAGCTGCAATAAAGACCCAGGTTGTGGTTGCATACTTGCAAGCGGACCAGGCTGAAAATGAGTTTCTTGATGAAATGGACCATCAAGCAAGACAAGACAAAGGGATACTTTTAATGTCTAATGCTATAATATCCAAGGTCGATATTAGGAAATATGACCCAACATTATTAAAAACCATCAAAGAGGCTTGCCAGAACGATCAAGACTGGCAGGAATGCAAGCAAGAATTGGAAACGTTAACCAATGAGGACAAACCATTACCAAGTCACTGGGCAGTAACTGGAGGGCTGATATACTATAAGAATCGCTTATACATTCCAGACAACGAACAGCTGCAGACTACTATAGCCAAAGGATACCACGACTCTAAAGTAGCTGGACACTTTGGACAGGAGAAGACTCTGGAAATTGTTACCAGGGACTTTTATTACAGAGGGCTGACAGCGTGGATAAATGACTACATACGGTCATGCGATGAATGTCAACATAATAAATCCCCACGACATGCGCGGTTCGGTCTGCTACAGCCTCTAGAAGTCCTGAGAGCAGCCTAGTTATCGATATCAACCTACTTCATCACACAACTACTAGAATCACAAGGAAGAACACAAATTATGGTAGTCGTAGATCAATTTAGAAAGATGGCTCACTTCATAGGTCAGGAAAGTAATGCAACAGCAAAAGAAGTAGCAAACGTATTCTTGAAGGAAGTCTAAAGGCTACATGGTCTTCCGGCAGAAATCATATCCGACATGGATGCAAAATTCTCAGGAGAATTCTGTGAATCCCTATGCAAAAGCCTAGAGGTAAAACAAAAGATGTCAACCGCGTACCACCCCCAAACTAACGGAAAACTGAAAGGACGAACCAATTGCTGGAAGGATACCTTAGGAACTTTGTCAATTATGATCAAACGGAGTGGTACCAGTTGCTCCCACTAGCCGAGCATGCCTACAACAATTAGGTAACGAATGCTCATGGCATGTCACCTTTCTAGGCAAACTATGGATTCCATCCACAAACAGAATGGATGAAGGAACGGGAAGCCCAGAATCCAGGCACCCAGCTACACACACACTGGATGCAAACAATACACCAAAAGGCCAGAGAAGCACTAGAACAGACACGGGAAAATATGAGCTAAAATTACAACCGCAAGGCTAACAGTAACCAGACATCAAGGTTGGGGACCTGGTCATGTTAAAAGCAAAAAACATACACACCAAGCGACCCTCGAAGAAGCTTAGCCCAAAGCTGTATGGCACCTTTAAGGTATTGGAAAAAAAGTGGAGAACGTGCCTACAAACTTGAAATATCACCATGGTTGAAAATCCATCTGATATTTCATGTATCACTGTTGGAACCCTATCGAACATCCAATCTACCAGCAAGGGAACATCCTCCTTTCGAGCAAGAAGAAATCGATTAAGATTTGGAATGGGAAATCGAAAGAATCGTGAAGAGTGAAATAATCTCTTATACCCAGCGCGTGGGTGAACAGAACCGCCAGATGCGTGAGATACGGTATTTTGTGAAGTGGACTGGGTGTTCTCAAGATGAAAATACTTGGGAATCACCAGACCACTTTGAGCATGCACAGGAATTAGTCGAGGCATTTCCTAGGGAGAATCCGGATATGCTAAAGCGGGCAGACGTTGAATGACAAGGAAAAGGTTTTCCTAGCGTGGCCAAGCAAACGCGATAGGTTTTTTACCTTACCAAGTCGAGTTCAAAAAGGAGGAGTTTATTTTATTTTTAATGTTTAATTTTGTGTTTTATTTTGAATTAAGAAAAAGCAAAAAGAGAGTAACACCTACAAAAGCGATTCAAGATGAACCCTCGGAGGAGGGAGCTCGTATTAGGCACATGTATATCTGGCACTGAATTCAGTACTGCATTCATACGAAAAATGCGCTGAAAAACCTACTCATACCCCTCCGGCCCCGTTGTTGGGCCCGCACGTCACCTACGGCAAAAAACGTCCCCTCACTAAAAGGTCATAAATTGGTGCCCCCCTCGTAACACAATATACATCGCCGCTGTCATGGTCTAAGGGTATAAGGTCACGTGGTCTATCTCGAGGTCACGTGTTCAACTCCCGGGTCCAACAGGGTTTCTGGTTGAATGAGATATTTTCTACCAATCTAGTTTGCATCTGCAAACCTTCCTGGAAGACGATAACAATGCCTTGATAGAAGGATTATTGTCCGACTTCCAAGAAGAGGACTCTGTTTGAAATAGCAGGTGGAACGGAAGAAATCGGTCAGTTGGTTAAAGAGTTATGAGCGATATTATCCTATGAGCCTATCGGAAGACTGAGGTAGCCGATGCATGGCGACATGAGCCTTGATCACCTCATATATGGATAAAGGTCTACAGATCGGCAGACTCCCATTGGAGGATAGGACGCTATCACTCCGATAAATGGGCCAGGTGACCAAAGACCAAAAGTGTGAGACTAAGTTCTCAGGGTCAAACAGGTTTCGCACTTGGGAAACATGGTAGAAAGGTCTTAGAAGTTGTAAAACCGTGGGATCAAGGTCGCAGAGTATAAATACCTGAGCAGTCCCAGGTCTTAGATAGAGCATCAAGCAACGGAGAAGAGATCTTATCCATATCATAAGTTTTTACACAAAAATCTTTACCTACGAGCCTTCCTAGACAATCTCCGTTTACGAAGAAAGATTTAAGCCTTGTTCGATTCGCTTCCCCTCAGAATCGACTACCCTTAACACACACCTTGTAGATATTGGAAAATGAGATATTGGTCATGACTCAATTGACCATATTTAAGGTACACTATTGGTCGTATATTTTGGTATACGATAAGTGCGATGGGAGATAGGTAATCTGTTCTACCTCGAGCTACCGAATGATCTTCCTATTAGTCAACTTCCTCTTGTATGCTCGCATCGTAATAGCCTCTCCTTCCTCCTCTTTTAGTTTGAAAAGAAAGTCAAGCACAGCTTGTCTGATAACACTTGGTATAGCATTGGATGCTTTCTGATTCTGTTTCCCATATTGCTTAAGAATCTGTGATAGCATTTCACAAAGGTGAGGGATTTGTACTGAGAGGGCCTTTTGCGATACATTCTAAAATGTGTGGATCTGGTAAGCAAACTGTATCCACAAAAGGCAAAAGATACAGAATTTGCTAGATGTCGTGTTTACGGTGACATTTGTTATGCAGATAGATTGTCCGCCCCTGCCAGACCTTTGCATAGTTCCATAATTGTGGAGATACAGTTGAAATTTCTTATTCGTTTTCATATGAAGATTTCCTTGAACATATCCCATATTCTCTTACTTGGTTAGTGTTTCGGCAATACCTATTACACTGCATACATTATTACAGCTAGGACATACAGTGCATTTATTTCTGTTATATTTCATTATTACGATAAGGATTCTTATATATATTTCTTTATCTGGTATTCGGGTTATTTCGTTTGCTTATCACATATTTTAACGGTTATTGTTCCGTCCTTTATGTCTTATCATCCACAACGAAACCCCTCACACAACTTTAGATTTATATAAATTTTTGGGATTTTATTGGCAGGTTTTCATGGTCAAATACGTTCGCACTTATGTTTTTCCTACTGACGTTACGGTAAAACACGTTCGTACATATATTTTTCCCTTATATATTCTTTTAGACAATGGGAGGGTGCACTCTTGTATATATAGGGGCTACCGCCCACTTTTCTCGCTTAGAAGAATTAGGAACAGACTCCCTACCAATCTACCTTCATAAATCTAGCTCCTCTCATCAAGGTGTGCCCGCAATACTCGTTTAGTATTGTGTTAGTATATTCCGATATATATAAGATCGTGCCCATAGACATTTGAACAGGTTATGAGCCCGGGCCTCCTATATCTTTAGGATATACTTTCACACCCTCCTACTGATCATGAAACCTTACAGTCAACGAAGCGAAACCTGTCCTGCCATCGATCCACGTTTCCCACCAGAATAATACCCCGAAATATTTTTTCTGTGCAAAGGTTATTTCTCAGCACGTAACATTGACCAGACGAAACACTCCTTCTTTGAGAAATCAAGCATTCGCGGCCTCGGCATTACACAAGTCTCGGCGAAACACTCTCGGGGTTAACCATTACTTAACCGAGCTCTTTTCCCTGTTTACCTCCGTCTCCTTCTTTTTACTCTCTTTGTGCGCGCAAGCGTTACCCACCACTCCCCCGCACTCTTTATCATCTACCTTGAAGTTAACACATCTGAGGGTGGACACTCCCAGAAAAATCCTTTTGAGGTGAACGTGTTACTTTCAGGCTTGATAAAAGTTGTGTGGACTTAAAGAGGGTGTGTGGTCACAGAGAACGATTCGAAGAACACAACTTGTGTAACCAAAATCCACCATGGTCTCAGCCTCAACCACCGTCCCTGAACCTTCGACAGACAATCCCCCAGCAACCCCTCTCCCCATTTACCAAAGGGCACGGACACACGCTATTAACTCTAAACGCAGCTTCGCACCCAGTTAAAAACTCAGCTCCATCCCAAAGCTGACTGGTCCTGAGAACTACCGCACATTGCGTGACCTCTCTGAGTACGTCCTTGGACTGATCAACTACGGGGACATTGTGCAAGGAACTGAAACCATCCCAGATGAAATACGGGATGAAGACGGGGATCTGACGAATGTTGACTCAGTAGATGAATTTCGCAATCACTACCAGTGGGCACCGGCCTACTACCTCGAGACCATTGATCCAAAATGGCTCATCCTCCTGGCAACCCACAAAACGCCGCACGCAATCTGGACAGCGTTCCAGGATAAATTTGACACAGAAAAGACCTTCTCCTTCTTTGACCAACTCAACGCTGTTCTCGATACCAAATACGAGTCGTCTGAACCCATTGGTAATCACATCGGCAAGTTCGAAACCCTCTGGAATCGTATGCAACACCGTTGCTCCTCTGCTACCGAAAATGACCGTTACGCACTACCTTTTGCATTTAAGAAGGTATTCGAATCATTGGCAGCAAAAGCTGCTGTCCTTCACTGGTCCCTTCCCGAGTTGATGAACAACATCGTCGACAACCTCCAAACCAAGGAGGACCTTACCTACAACCATGTCTATAACAGGTTGTTGGACCTTAAAACTTCGGTTAACTCTGAAGAAGACAAGACGGATAAAACCGCCACTGTCACATGAAAAGGGAAGGAACAACCCCAACGAAAGGGAAACAGCACATCAGTCACAACCAAGGAATGCTCATACTGCAAATGGCATTACCCCTCCGCACGCAATGAAGGGCATACTTGGAAAGAGTGTCACAAACTCAAGACCGATAACCAAAAGAGGAAGGAAAGGACGGCGATTGACACCGCCAAGATCAGCAAGGAAGAGACATCCAAACCAGTCAGTACATCCTCAACCCTTACCACTACACGAAAGACCCCTCACCCACACGATTGGGTAATCGATACAGGCGCAAGCTCACATATGACAAGTAACCTATACCTTCTTATAATTTTGTACCAGAAAAAGGATACGTCAAGTTAGGCGATGACTCTGTGATAGAGTCATGTGCCTGTGGAACAGTTAACCTCATGGCCAAAACATCTACTGGCCATGTATCTCCTGTTTTTCTTCAACGTGTTCTCTGGGTTCCTAAGTTGGGTAAATGCAATTTGTTATCGTGGCGCGCTATCGTTTCTTTGGGAAAAGGGTTTTCTTCACGCAGTTCAGGGAAGGACATGTATGTCATGGGAGAGAATAAGGAGGTTTTATGGGGCAAGCTTGACGGACAAGATTATGTCGTGCAGGAAAGTAAGGAACAGGCATACAAAATGACCTATCAGGAGTAGCATGAAGTCTTGGGTCATCCCTCACCAGCCTACCTTCGCTCCGACAAATACTCCGACACACCCCATATCCCTAAGGTTCCTACAGGTTGGCAATGCGAAACTTGCATTATCTCAAAGTCGTCCAAACGAAAACCAGAACCAACACAGCACCGTTGCCAAAGCCCCTTCGTGTTAATTCACTCCTACTTAAGCAGAAAATTCTCGACACCATCCTTTGGTAATTCTTGGTACTATATCACCTTCATTGATGACTGCACACGATACACCTGGATTTACCCCATCAAGGTAAAATCCGATACTGTAAAAATCTTCAAACAGTTCATCCAGGAACAACAAACCCAAGATAACGCCATAATCAAGCGATTCAGAACTGATAACGGTGGTGAATACGTGAACCATGAAATACTAAACCTGTTTCAGGCGCATGGAATACTTCATGACAAAACTCCACCCTACTCACATAAATCAAATGGCATTGCTGGACGGTATAACAGGACCATAATAACCGCCACTAGGTCCATGTTAAAAGCTTTAACCCTACGACTTTGTGCAGAAGTAATGGCAACTGCCATATACCTCAGCAACCGTCTTCCCAACCGATCCATAGGAAGTTCAACGCCCTATGAATCTCTCTACAACCAAAAGCCGTTGATCAACCACCTGCACCCTGACGGGACCAAATGCTTCGTCCACATACCTGAGGAGACCAGAAAACCAGGAACGAAGCTACAGCCGCTGGCGATCGAAGGCTATCTTGTCGGATATACATCCTATGACCAGATATACTGGATATACATCCACTTGCAACATAAGATATCCGAAACACGACAGGTACACTGGACCACTAAAACGATTGAACAATCGGAAGTGCCAAGTACATCACCTGCTCCGGAATCCCAATTTGCGACCCTCCATCCTCCCTCCCTTCCAATAGACCTGCAATCGTACAGTAATACTTTGGAATTGGACCCAAGTACGACACCAACCAACCACACAACAGCAATTGAAATCCATCCTCCTCCATTACCTCTACATCCAGAGAACTACGATCGACCCAAAACACCGTCACCTACTCCGCAACCTGCTCCCTTGGAACAACAACCTTAAGAACATGAGGCCCTACCAGACAAGCAACCGGAAACACGGACAAGGTCAGGACCAATCTCACGCCCACTAGTACGCTTTGGCATAGCTACTGAACTACCGTATGAGGATCCCACCACGTATCACCAAGCGATTAACAGTAGGCTTAAGGAACAGTGGACCACGGCGATGGATGACGAGATTAATGCCCTAAAAAGGAATGGAACCTTCGATGTTGTTGAGACACCTATGGGAAGAAAGATAATCGATAGTAAGTGGGTTTATAAGACTAAACATAATGCAGATGGGACTTTCGAAAGATTTTGCGCAAGAGCCGTTGCCAAAGGGTTTTCACAAATTCCCAGCTATGACTTCGAAGAAACATTCTCCCCTGTCATCCGTTATGAATCTCTCCGCATCCTCCTTGCGATATGCGCCAAAAACAAATGGCGACTGCGACAGTTCGATGTCAAATCTGCTTTCCTCTGCGGTGAACTTAAAGAAGAAGTTTACCTACGACCGTTACCTGGGTACCGTGACGGAGAAAAAGTATGGAAACTTAACCGATGTCTTTATGGACTTAAGCAATCTGTGAATTAATGGTATGCTCTCTGCGCAAAATTCTCAACCTCCAAAGGATGTATGACATCAGCCCTCGACCCATGCATATTCGTCCATGCTAAACACGACATCTACGTATCAGTTTACGTTGATGACATTGCCATACACACAGCCGACTTCCCCCACGCCACATCTCTGAAAATAGACCTGAAAAAGGCATTCGAGATCACTGACCTAGGGGAAGCTAACTTCCTACTCGGCTTGCACATAACGTATACACCAGATGGCATACATCTTTTCCAGCAAAAATACATCAAGTCAGTCCTCCAACGATATGGCATAGAAAACTCACGTTCCGTTTCTACCCCTTTACCCAAAGGCATTCAACTTACGAAAGGGACCGAAGACATACGGATACCAGACCCCTCCATTTACCAATCGATTATAGGATCACTTATGTACCTCACCACTGGCACAAGACCCGACCTCTCGTATATGATTTCATTTCTTACTCAGTTTTCTTCTTGCCCATCTGAAGCACTCTTAAAGGCCGCTACACACGTCCTTCGTTACCTAGCTGGAACGGAAAATATAGGATTGTTCCTCCCGTACCTAACCAACGAAACTCCCACTATCGATGTCTATGCTGATGCAGACTTTGCCGCCAGCCTTGATACCCGCCGCTCCTTCTCAGGATACTTTGTTATCTTAAATGGTTCATGTATCTCCTGGCGATCAAAGTAACAGGCATCCGTCGCTATATCTACTACCAAAGCGGAATACGTTGCTATGTCACTGGCTACGCGATAAATCCAATGGTTCCAGAAAGGCCTCAACGATATTCGACTAAGTTTACCGATCGCTTTTCATGCAGATAATACCAGCGCTAATTTTCTTGCGACAAACCATCAACTCAATGAACATACCAAACACATGGATGTTAACTTTCACAAAATACGAGAAGAACTCGACCGCGGTTCGTTCACTTTAGTAAAAGTTGAGTCGTCTGAATACCTTCCTGATATCTACACTAAAATCTTAGTGAAACCGGCACATACACGGCTGATGGGACTTCTGGGCTGTAGATAATGAGGGGAAGTGTTGAAATTTCTTATTCGTTTTCATATGAATATTTCCTTGAACATATTGCATATTCCCTTACTTGGTTAGTGTTTCGGCAATACCTATTACAACGCATACATTACTACAGCTAGGACATACTGTGCGTTTATTTCTGTTATATTTTATTATTACGATAAAGATTCTTATGTATATATCTTTATCTGGTATTCGGGTTATTTCCCTTGCTTATCACATATTTTAACGGTTATTGTTCCGTCCTTTATGTCTTATCATCCACAACGAAACCCCTCACACTACTTTAGATTTATATAAATCTTTGGGATTTTCTTGGCAGGTCTTCAGGGTCAAATACCTTCACACTTATGTTTTTCCTACTGACGTTACGGTTAAACACGTTCGTACTTATATTTTTTCCTTTTATATTCTTTTAGATAACGGGAGGGCGCACTCTTGTATATATAGGGGCTACCGCCCACTTTTCTCGCTTAGAAGAATAAGGAACAGACTACCTACCAATATACCTTCATAAATCTACCTCTCCTCATCAAGGCGTGCCCGCAATACTCGCTTAGTATTGTGTTAGTATATTGCAATAGATATAAGATCGTACCCATACACATTTGAACAGATACTAGTTATGCAATCATGACTTTCTTTTGAGCTCTTGATAAATTGTCATGATTGGATAATCATTCTTTCAATTTTTGCACAACTGCCTTCTAAGTACAGTTTTGTGAACATACACAAGCTTGGAAAAGCTGCCTCAATCGTTGTGAGAAACCGTCAGTTTCATCGCCTTCTCGACTATCTGATTCTATCAATATTAAATATATTAGTACCTGTATATCATCTTTTATCAATTCCAGTTATATATTATTATCAAACTACCTTTTGCTGAACAAGATCCATCTTCTGAATCAGTTTCCCCAAAATCCGTTGGCAAATTGTCAGACTTGGCTTCTTCTTCCCTTGTCTCATTGCCAATCTCTATATCCATATCTGGACTCTAATTTGCTTTATAGATTTAATTATGGTTAGAGATATTAGTGATACTATTTTGATTATTCATCATAATAGAAGGTTCAGATTCACTGATATTCATCTCCCGGTGTTTTTATCATTGAGAATAGAATACTGTTATTATTGTATTTATGACATGACTCTTTTGTCAAAAAAAGAACATTTTAGTTCTTGTTACTACCCTAATTAAATTTTGTATAAAAATAATGTAACCTAGGAAGCATCTTAGGTTTGATTCTGGAAAGTGGTCTTCAATCAGGTATTTAGGGCTGTTGCATTTGACAAAGTTGATTACACTTTATAATATCTGTAATATTATCACATTTTTTATAAAATTTACAAATTCCTTAATAACAAAGGATTGTACTTTTTATAATATTTAAAAAGCAGGCACTACATGTATCTCAAGATCAGCTATCATTTAATGCAAAAAAGATTTTGTCAAAATCTTTATACTAATTATAATAAGCTCAATAATGCTTAAATTTTGAATTTAAATATATTCCATGAATGTCAAAGGCTACTCTATAAGCTAAAGAAGGCAAAGATGTATTAGGCTTATTTTGTGGTAACCAGGAAGTTTTATCCTTTTTGCATAAATGCACCCATATTATATAATAAAATCTTGATATAAGAATGAAAAGAGAAAAAAGTCAATACTTTAGGTACTAGCTCTTTGCATCTAACATTGCTATAACTCTTCAAAACATATACTTCTAATAACTTTTCCAAAGTCTCCTTTCACTATAATAAGTCCAAACCATATTAAGAGCATTGACTTATAGTTCGTGTCATTCAAAATGTATACAAGGCTGAAAATAGTGTGTTAAATGTGGCTGTGTAAATTTATATGCCAAGCCTGGTCTTTGACTAAGTTGGAGGTAAAGGGTTTGAATAATAATAATATTATAATGAAAAAACAATAGAATTATATATAATTTAAGTAAAAGAGTAATTTGTAAAATAATGTAAAAGGATATAAAAATTTAATGAACATTGACTGTTTTATATATTATTCAAGTTCTATTATTTGATAACCCGTGTGTGACTTTTATATCTATGCTGTATAGAGGCTTGAAATTCCAGAGTATCATACACGATACCCCAACTACAGAGATTCATAATACGCTCAGCCCTTTGAGCAATCTTTCAAACAAGTTCATTGTCACAGAGCTATAAACAAGATTTACTGAATATTGAATTAGGGTTAATCCAAATACTAATGGTTACAGGTTATATTATGCATATACAGTGAATAATCTCCTTTCCTAAGCCAAAATCCTACTTCCTATGTAACAAATTTTCAATTACTCAGCATTCAAACTGTGGCTAACATAACACAATTTTGCTTCTTCAACCAAAGGTTCAACTTTTTGAAATAGAAAGGCTCTGTCACTATGAACATAGTAGCTAAAACCAAACCTCACAGGTATTTACCATCAGCTTTTCTTTAATTCGGAGGTTTTATATCTTACCTACTGGCACTACTTATAGAGCCTTTCAAATTTGAAAAACAATGAATTTTCAGTTTACGTTTTGAATGGCACGAACCATACATCTTTTAATAGTATTTGCCTTCTCTCTCGCTACCTTCTATTGATACCAAGCAAGTGCAAAAGTAGATTTCTCTTTAAATCTTTTCCTCGGTAATCACTTAGATTAATGTAATATCAATTCAGTTAATAGTACATAATCTGTAGACTTTTTTTCTCGGAATCAAGTTATAGTATCTTTTGCAGTATAGATATTTGCACTATTCTGACACCTGATTGGATATCCTACTATACCCTCTACCTCCTGCTATATATCTACTAAACTATTCTCCAATTCTTGAATTTATATACATATATATACATATTCTGTTCCAAAATCAGAGTCATAGTATGCATATTTTTAATTCAAATACAAACTCAAACTTTCAACTTTATCCCAACTCCCTTTATAGCTTCTTGAATGCAATTTTTATGCAACTTTACCTTTGGTTTTCCCTATATCCAAACTTCTTTATAATGTTTATACTTTTAACTAAGTACTTATAACTAAAGGTACCTTTTTCAATATTCCGCTTTCTCCAATCCTTATACCCCTTGGCTAAAGATAGACTCTTTAGAGTATAATCATTCCTCTAAAATATCCTTTTCCTATCCTTCAACTTCATGATATTAGCTGATATCAAAACTGTTATATAAACAAGATTAACTTTATGAATATTCTACATTGTATACTATCACGCCTAGGATTTTGAATGTATTATAGCCCCAAGATTAATATGAAGTAAAACCTCCTAGTGGCATCTGGGGAGGCTATGTAAGAGATGGAGGCGAGTACATATTTTATGATAATTCACTTTTATTGAAACAGTAAAATTATATCTTAAAATATGAACTCTGATTCACTGTGAGTATGTATATGCATATGAATACCTCCTGCAAATATACTGCTATCAGGGTCAATCATCATGTAATTTGATGATAATAACTAAATATAATTCATATTTGTACTATATAGCTGAATAAAGTCAATATAATAAAATAGATGACTTCTAAGTAGTGCTGGACAACGACTGATAGGTTTCTAGCAGCTAGGTAGATTCCCTGAGTTTGATTAGAGCAAATAGTTCAAGTGAAAACAGGGTTCTCAATTGTTATTGATATTGGAAAGAACGAAAAAAGTATAAGGATGTATGAGAATTGCAAGTAGTATTTTTTTAGTATAAATAGTAAAGGCTCTTCTGGGATGATTTTGAATAATCAAGCTACTGAGAGGAGACCTTAACAATTTTATAAGTTATCAATTTTGAGAATGCTTTATCCTTTATCTTCATCTACTAATGGGGCTTTTCATTGCTATGTCTCTATTCTTCTTAAATCTTGTAACTAGTTGGCATAATAGTACTGTACAGACTACACTATCACAAAAGCTTACTTGATAGTTCTCAGGAGGAAAAGTGAGATAGACAATTGTGCAATTCATAAAACGGCTAGTAATATAGCTTTTTGAACCCTTTGACTAATTAGTATTTTATTTTTAGTATTGAAAACTTTATATCTCTGTATTATGATATTTTTCTCACTACTTCCTTCTTGATATTAGTTGTAGAAATCTAGAAAACTACTCTTAAAACTCAAGATGTTTCCACTGTCAAAATAGGAACATTTTCTTTTTCTAAATGAAACAAATTACCCATTCTCAAAGCCTATAAGAGGTACTATCTATTTTGAAGGTATAATTATTTCGAGATGGTTAATCTTTAAACTAAAAGGTTTTAAACTAGTACTTAATTGCTATTAATCAGAGGAAAAGCTGTATTATAGTTGATTCTATTATTTTTATAATCATATGGTAGAAGACTATTTTGTTTATCAGTTGGAACAGTTTGAGAAAGAGATGGGAAGGGGGCAGAAAAGATATTTCCTTATATTAAACAGATTATATTACATCAAATGTGATCTAGTTATAAGACAACTAACATATGTCCAAGTGCCTTTGAAGAAGGGAGTATATACAAGCCTTGGTACTTCCGAAAAAACTCTGTTACTATTATGAGAATGCAACCCAACAGTAAAACTAAAGGACTAGTCTGGCTGAAGGTTCAAGGTGTGAAATAAGGGAATGCAAAGGACAATTTAGCATCCATAATGAACCTCATGCTTATTAATTAGCGGTAGTACCTTGATTAGCATAGACACAAGATACTTATCTATCTTGTCCTGCTCAATAATATCACATTCCTCCTGAAGTGCTTTGACCAGTCTCTCAATACCGCTAGGTTATGACCATAGTATTCAGAATCAGATTTTGAGTCTTCAGTTGAGGGTTTACTATATAGTCTTAATTGGGTTAAGGTTAGTATTATAGACAAGTCAGTTGGAGCATACTCTGCCATTGCTCAACTCACACTGTTGACTATACACAGAGATGTGTATCTTGTAGCCATTCTCAACTAAAGAAAATCATTCCACAAACTCCCTCACTTCTTTCTACAAATGTATAAAGCCAGGGCTCAATACATATGGACAGTATTTTTCTAAATCTATTCTATCCATATCATTTGGACAACAATGCTTCACAGGAGGTCTTTGCCTAATGTGAACAAGCTGACTCCTTTGGCTTTACCCAAAAGCTATCCAGAATATGGTAGATACTCTATCTCCTTGAAAAGTTGCATAGAGATAGCCACCTTGTGGCTCAGTTCCAGACTATTGTCAAACTGTGTCATATCCCCCATTGCCCTTACTCTCAATTTAGGCTTTATCTGAATTGATCCTTTTGCCTCAGTCCTCTACAGCCCAATGACGGCTTTGCCAAGATCAGATTAACCTTTTCCTTATTAGTAGTACTCTTTGATTGTTCTTTCCTACTTGGTTATCTTTCTAACTAGCTAGTATTTCCTTGTTTCACATATCCTTACTCCTGACTTCCTTGTACCCTTTTGGGTATCACTATCCTTCTGCTATACCCACTAGATTTGTATAGCAGTAGTGACCACTTGATCCTGCTTGTTTAGATTCTATTACTTATCTTATTAGCTCTATCCTGTTACTTTGAACCAACTGTTTTCAGAATATAGTTACCTTATTATGCTGCCTCTGTTCACATATTTGTTTGAACAAGATGTTTGTACAGTTGTTTAGTTTCTCTGGCGACAATCTTTTGAATTTAATAAGTCTGCAATCTGTTAAGGATTCAGACTCCCATACAACTCAGGACTATCATCTTGAATATTGCAAGTTGAACTGTCACTTTATGAGTTCCTTACCTTTTACCTAGTCTATTAAAGATCTCTCCATTGACTCTTCTATCCCTAATCTAATAGTATCGACAAAGGCTCTTTAGGGTTCTCGAGATACTTAGGACTAGGTCTTATCTGCTTTGACTTTGCATTCAGAAAGAGTTTGAAATATGGGCTTTACAGGTGGAGGTACAAGGTATGAATAGCTCCCTTAATTGTGGCTGGATGGAAATTCAACCTTTACTCATTTGTGATATCAGCAAATATTCTCTAACGATTACTCTCCATGGTCCTATTCAGCTGTTAAAGCTCACAGAGGTCAATTTTATTAGGCCTTCCTGTCTGGGTTCCATTTTGCAGAGTCCTCATCACTTTCCATTTTCACATGATTTTACCAACAGTTACCCTTGAGATATGTATACATTCTGCAATTTGACTATTAGAATAGTCCTCTGAGTGGAGCTAGATAGCTGTAACCTAAACTCAAGTATTTCGGGAATCCCAAAGGGGCTTTGAAGATACTATTAAGATAGGGGAAGGAGCGTCAGTAGATATATCTTATATAGACAAGGTAAAAGGTATGGAACTAATAGAGTGACCATTCAACTTGTAGTATTAAAGATGATAGTAGTGTGAGGCTTGTAAGTCTGAATCCTTAAGGGATTACAGACTCTTTAAATATAAAAGATTGCTGCTAGGAATACTTAACAAAAGTGCAAACATCCTGTTCAACAAAGATGGCAATAGAAGCAGCATAATAAGGTAACTATATTCCAAAAACTGAGGGATAAAAGTATTAGAATGGAAGTTACGATCCTATGCTATCAGCTGACTTGCAACAGATAACTACTTCTCTGTAGGTTGGATGAAGATAACCGGGCCATCCGTATAGTACGGTACCGGGCGTGGCGCTAATCTCAGCCACCAAGGCAGGAATACTATTGCAACGAGTAGTACTAGGCGAATATCCACTATTGTTCTTAGATCTATGCCTACGTTGTATGGATAGCCAAAAGCCTATGGTTCCTATCGCACAAAGCCAATAGAGGAGTGGGAAGGTAAAGAGGTATAGTAATTGTATAGGAAAGAACTTAGATAGTTGCATGAAGAGTCCTAACCACAGGCCGCCTAGAGGTCCTTATATAGAAACTCTTTCCTCAACCTTAACCCTGGTGACTCATACCTATGAGTCACACTCTCGGCATAACTCATATTGAGTCATACTATGAAATCCATCAGCTGACTCCTATGAGTCAACTGCGCAGCGTCATCAACCAATCAAAACTCATAAAATAAATCATGTGTGCTAAAGTGGTCACATGTGCGAAACCCATGACTCACAATGTAAGTCATGGGCAAGAATTATTACATCATATGACTCACCAATGTGGGTCATGCGCACGATCAACCAATCACAATATAACTATAATTGCACTAGTGTGCATCATGTGAGACCCCACGACCACTACTGAGTCATAGTGCGAAATCTAACAGCCTTATGACTGATAACTATGAGTCATGTGAAATCCTGCCAGGCTTGGTCATCAATCGTGACATTAGCTCTCCTCTCCGATCAGCCTGAGTCCCATCAGGCTTAACGTCCAATTCTCGTCAAGCTTTCCCCAAACCTGCGCAATTCTCATTTCAACTTCTGAACCTGATGTTCGGAGTGCTGCCAACTTTTGCGGACTTCTTCCCATGTTAGGTTCGCCGTTCTGATCGTTGGATCCCAGTTGGTAATCATCCTCTGGTAGGTCTGCATGTCCTGTCTTTAGTTCTGAATTGTGGCTACTGTGGTGCCCAGATGGTTTCGTAACCCCTCAATCTGGCGTTCAAGGCATCCCACATCTGGACTTGTATCTGTTTCAATATTTTCGCCCCCTTCCCTCCTCAACTGTGTCCTCACAGTTGCCTTTCGTTTTCATATGCGTGCATCATTTTCGTTCAGGGGTGCCAGTTCCCTGATCCGTCTTGGGTAATGCCCTGCGTCGATTTTGTCCTGTCAATGTACACGGTAGTTGTCCTTGAAGCAGTGAATCCATGACATGTCCTTGTGAGGTTGTTGTTGTTTGCGTATTTTTGGCTGTTAAGGAAACTAATTAGATCCTTCCTTATCACGTAAATGAACATGGCAGTCGTCGTCATAGCAGGCAGTGCATGAAAGAGCGTTATGATCTGCTTGTTTTTGTCTTTCCTCCTGCGTTGCATATGGGGGGCTCGTTAGTGTGATAGCTCTTGGGCTATTACCTCAACCATCTGCGGGTCCCAAGGTCATTTCTTCCTTTGGTTGTTTCTCCACGGATTCGATCTTGACTGTGACCAATTCGGGGCTTTCCTGGGTACTGCTGAAGGAGACGTTCAATGGTGATGCTGGCATTGTTGAAATTCTCAGCAGGGTACCACGTTTTGTCATGTTCAGGAGAGTAGCTGGTCCACTTGGCTCTTTATTGTAGGCGTCTTCGGGGTACGCTTGAATCAATCATTTCTTATAGTTCGTACTCGCTTTCTCCTTCGATTTCGATAGGAGCTGGTGGTAATTATCTTTGTGAGGGGAATTGATTGTTGTGATAAGGTTCGTGGAGTGAGATGTGGAAGGTGTTGTGGACCTTCATCTGTTGGGCCAGGGCCAATTAATAGGCACTTGTGCACACCTTTGTAAGAATCTTGAATGGTCTGATTTTCTTGTAGTCAAGCTTCTTGCATAGTCTTGTGGTCCTGATGTTCCTTGGCAGTAACCAGACTATATCGCCTGACTTGAGATTCGGATCGGGTTTTCTGGGCTGATCGTAATTCTCCATTTGTTTTAACTGTGTACAGACTATTTCCTGACGTAGGATACTGTACAGCTGACTCATTTCTTCCTTATCGGTTCACTCTTTTGGCATCATGTGGCCAATTGCCTCATGCTCTGGGTGGTGACCTTAATTCGCATAGAATGGTGTGGTCTTTATTGTTTCTTGTCTTGCGTTGTTGTATGTGAATTCTGCCAATGGTAGTAGGTCAGCCCAGTCGTCCTCTTGATAGTTGATGTAGGCTCGTAGGTATTGTTCCAGTATCCCATTTGTCCTCTCATTTTGTCCATCGGTCTAAGGATGGAGGGCACTACTCAACCTCCTTTCTCCCCCAAATGATTTCGTCGTTTCTCTCCATAGTTACGATGTGAACAAGGTTCCTCGATCTGTGATAATATCCTGTTGTAGTTCATGTATGGGAAATGTTTTCCTCAGGAATATTTGCACAAAGTCTTTAGTATTCATGTCCTTGTTGCTAGGTATGAAGTGACTCATTTTAGTTGATCGGTCGATTACTACCACTATGGGGTCATAGGCGGCTGATATCGGGAGGGTAGTGATGAAGTCCATTGCTATGGATTTCCATGGTTGGTGTGGTGCTTCGTTTGGTTGTAGTAGTCCATATGGTACATGCCGGATTGCTTTTGTCCTCTGGCAGGTATGGCAGTTTTTGATATATCTTTTGATATCGTCCCGCATCTTCGGCCAATATCACTGTCTGGCTAGAAGGAAGGCAGTTTTGCTTGTCCCCCCATGGTCAGCTGTTGGTGGATCGGGGTTTTGTCGTATTAACGTTGTTCTTATCGCCTCCTCTTCTGGGACCATAATTTTCCCATGATAGCAGAGGTATCCCTCCCTCCATTGGAATGCGCCAAGTGCTACCCCTTTCATCTCCTTGTCTCATCTTGCCAGAGCATCGTGGATTGCCCTTATCTGTATATTAGTTTTACTTGCTTCTTGGATTTCTGTGTCCTCTTCTGTAAACTTCACCACTTCCATTGCTTCAAAGTAGTGTACCATTGGTGCAGGATTCTGTGTTTCTATTGAATCCTTACGTCATTTTACCTTGGGTTGTCTTCAACTCTTCTCGTTAGAGTGTCTGGCGTTCCTCCTTCTTTCCCTGGTTGGTATTGTATTTTGATGTCGTATTGGCTGAGTGTTTCTGTCACGATTGGTGACTAAGCAAAGCAGGATTTCGCATGATTCATAGTTATGAGTCATAAGGTTGTTATATTTCGCACTATGCCTCATTAGGAGACATGGGGTTTCATATGATGCACAATAGTGCAAATCATAGTTATATTGTGATTGGTTAATCGTGCGCACGACTCACACTTGTGAGTCATATGATGTAATGAGTTTCGCACATGACTCACATTACGAGTTATGGGTTTCTTGCATGTGACCACTTTGGGGCACATGACTGGTTTTACAAGTTATGATTGGATTTGGAACGTTGTGCAGTTGACTCATAGGGGTCAGCTGATGGATTTCATACTATGACTTAATATGAGTCATCGAGGTTATGTGACTCATAGGTATGAGTCACCAGGGTTAGGGTTGAAGGAAGAGTACCTATATAAGGACTATAGGCGGCCTGTATCTAGGACTCTTCAAGCAACCATCTTAGTTCTGTCCTATACAGTTACTTTACCTCTTTACCTCTCGACACCTCTATAGGCGTTGTACGATAGGAACCATAGGGTTTGGTTATCCATACAACATAGGCATAGGCCTAAGAGCAATAGTGTCACAAATCGTGACTTAACAATATGGAATATTTCACATGACTCACGATTTGTGAGATCATTTATGATTATGATGTTTGATTTGATTTATGTTTATAGTTTCATGACTCACAATTGTGAGGTCATATGATGTTATGACTTTCGCACATGACTACAAGTATGAGGCAGGAGTTTCACGCATGTGACGCGATTAGCGCACATGACCTGTTATGGTAATTGGATACTATGGGATTGTATACTATGACTCAAATTGTGAGTCATAGGATGTTTGTATACTATGACTCACACGGCAGTCATAGTAAAGAGGTGACTCATGGTAAAGAAACCAGGGTTAAGGTTGTGGGAAGAGCGCCTATATAAGGAGGCTCACGGACACAGATAGCTAGCTCTTCACGCAACCACCTAAGTTACTTCTTATGTTATACTTTTACTATTAGTTCAATCAACCCTTTATTCTTATTACGACCATCCGTTTATATCACTGACAGAAAGGTGATTCAAGAAACGTATCGCCAATGAGCAGTCGCACGGGTTAGGAGTCAAAAGACTCTGCGCTCCCTAGGCGACATAAGGCTACAAGACCTGAAAAGAGGTAAGACGAGCGGTACGTATCGTTACCTGTTGCAGTTGAAGGAGATAGTGTGCCTTGTCCGGCAGACTAAGGATAGGTTTGTAACATTTGGTTGCATCTTTTGCGACACTTAACGAATACAAAACGGATTCACCTACAGATACAGAAGTACCAGACTTCAACGATCCACAGACTTTCTTAGGACTACAAGCAGAACTTGGACAAGCCTTAAGCGAGATATTGCGAGAAGGATCCCCAAGAGCTCCGAGCCCGGTCACCCCGGAAGCAAGATCAAGATCAGGGTCAGTAAGCTCAGGAGCATCCCCAATACACAGAATGTCAGAGGTAGCAGGACCAGCGGACAGGATAACTCTCACGAGAGAACAACTCCAAGAGTTGATCAGAACGGTTCAGGAAAATCGACAAGAACAGAGGGTACAAAGGCCGAAAATCAAAACCCCGGATACATTTACAAATGACCTTACCAAACTGTGAGTATGGCTAGTCCAACTTGCAATATACTACACAGCACTAGGATGGGGAGAAAACTAAGACAGACTAAAAGTGGACTTCGCCAAATCCCTGCTGAGAGAATCAGCAGGCAAATGGATTACTCCATATGTGGAAGGAAAGACCCCAGCCACATGGAATATCTGGGTAGAATTTCAAGCCACTCTATCTATCCAATTCGGCGACGTGGATGCTAGGGAAACGGCAAGATATGAAATCGAGAAAATCAAGCAAGGGAGCCGCAATGTCACTGATTTCTCGAACGAGTTACGACTATTGGCAACAGAGGCAGAATACGACGAAGCAACCTTGGGAAGGGCTTTCCCAAGAGGCTTACACAAAGAAATTCAGAACGCATGGGCCATGAGGGCTCAAGACTTCACGGCGAGTGAAGAAATGGCGGTATGGGCCATCAATCAAGAAAACCGCTTGGACTTATCAAACATGTGCAGGGAAGGTCAAAGACTAAAACATACTACAACGCCAGAAACTACGACGGCAACTTCAAAACCGATCGACTACAGGAGACTAGAGGAGATCCAATGGACCTAGATGTGACTAGGCGAAGACAAGCTCTTAACATATCAAAGACCAAATTTTTGAGGAGAAGAAACAACAATCTGTGTATGGCATGTGCGAAGCCAGGACCCATGAAGAGAAACTGCACCAACCCGAAAGACAAGAAAGAATACCCGGCGAGGACAGTCAGTAGGGTTCAGAACCCGTGATGGAAACAAAGAACAGCAATCCGTGAAATGGATCTCGAAACCAAAAAGAACGAAGAGGATAAAGACGACGATCCCCAGTAAGCGATGGTCTGAGGCACAACGGGAAAAAGAAACCCATCGAGATTCGAAACTTCTACGCGGCACTAAACAACACGGAATCACTGGAACATGAAAACGACCATATCATGGTAAAGATGCGACTACATGGCAGAGACAAGAGTATCAGCATCAACGGAATGATCGACTCAGGAGGGACTGAGGACTTTATTGATAAAGAGGTATGCGAAAAGTACGGCATGCCTATGGCAAAAGCCAAACAACAACAAGAGATTTACCTAGCGGACGGCAAACTCAGCGCGATGGGTCCGGTAACCTATACGACGACAGTACCTATGGACATCGGTAGCCATAGGGAAATGATTACCTTCCAAGTGGCAAATTTACAAAACCATGAAGCAGTTCTTGGAATGCCATGGTTGAGAGAACATAGCCCATCAGTTGATTGGGGAAAGGGGACCATCACGTTTGATAGTGAGAGATGCACGACCTGGTGTTTAAAAGAGTCACCAAGGGTCTTTACAGTCCCAGACGCGGAAGCACAGGAGGAGAACTTAGATATGAAGTTCTCAACAGTTCAGGCAAAAACGGATAAACAGATCCTAGTCTAAAGATTGACTAAAGAGGCAACGTTGCCTACGAGAGGCTCACTGAGGGTGGCATGACACGACCTGTACGCTAGCGAAAGTGCAACGATACGAGCCAAAGGGCAAGAAGTCATCAGAACTGGAATAGCCATCGGATTACCAAAGGGCACTTATGGGCGCATTGCACCACGAAGCGGGTTAGCAGGTAAGAACAGGCTCACAACCAACGCGGGTGTAATAGATGCGGATTATACAGGTGAACTGAAGGTAGTAATGGTGAACCTCGGGGACGAAGACTATACAGTCAACTCCGGTGACAGGATAGCACAACTGATATGTGAAAGATACCAGGACGGGAATGTAAGGAAGTCGAAGTACTTGCAAAGACTGAACGAGAAGACAAAGGATTCAGAAGCACGGACCACCAAAGAGACTGGGACAGAAACGAATCAGAAGGGACCCGGGAAGAAACAAAAAAGCACCGGAAACGAATAGAGATCTGCGATATCTCGGCCCAAGCCTTTGGGAAGTTCTACAGAAGAGGAGAGATCACGGGTATTCTAAAGTGGAACCAGGAGGACGGCCAATGCGATTTGAAGGCAATGAATGTCAGTACCGAGCTGGCTATTAAGGCCAAAAAGTATCAAGGCAAAGAACCCTTGGAACCGATGATACCAGAGGTATATCACGAATACCTGGATCTCTGCGAAGAGAAAGAAAAAACCACGTTACCGCTTTACAGAAAAGAAGTGGACCACAAAATTAACCTAGAAAAAGGAAAGACAATCCCAGCAAAGAGGTTATATCCACTAGGAGCAGCGGAACTGGAAGAATTGAGAGGTTATTTGAAACAGACTCTGGAACGGGGATGGATACGGGACTCCTTCGCGGAAACAGGAGCATACATCCCTTTCGTCAAGAAGAAGGAAGGAAAATTACGACTATGCATGGATTACCGAGGACTTAATGAAGTCACGAAAAAAGATCGGTACCAACTGCCACTCATCGGCGAAGCCTGGGATAGGCTAAATAGCGCCCGATACTTTACGAAGCAGGATAATAAAGATGCATACCACAACGTGCGGATTAAGAAAGGAGACGAATGGAAAACTACATTCGCAACACGATACGGAACTTACGAATACTTTGTAATGCCATTCGGGTTGACCAATGCACCGGCAACTTTCCAGAGATGGATCAATCAAACGTTACACCGATTCTTGGACATATGCTGCATAGTATATTTGGATAACGTACTGGTATACTCAGAAACAATGGAGCAGCACCAGAAAGACGTTGGAAAAATCCTGGAAGCGATTGGAAAATCCGGAATGAGAATCAAGCCAAATAAGTGCGAATTCCACAAGACAGAGGTGGAATACTTAAGATTTATTATTGACCAAGAAGGAGTCCGGATGGATCCTATAAAGACGGCAGCCATATGGGAATGGGCAATTCCGAAGAACTAAACCGATATCTAAAGATTCATGGGAATCTGCAACTTTTACCCCAGATTCATTGAGGGGTTTAGCAGGAGAGCAAAACCTCTATACAATCTGACAAAGAAAAATGCAAAATGGCAGTGGGGTACTGCAGAAAGCGAGGAGTTTGATACAATAAGACAAAAAATAACGTCTTCACCCGTACTCACCCATTACAATCCGGAAAGACCGATTATGATTGAAACAGATGCATCAAAGTATGTCTGTTCAGGAATTTTATCGCAACAGTGCGAAGACGAGAAATGGCGACCCGTGGCATTCCGATCAAAGGCAATGACGAATGCGGAATGCAACTACGATATTCACGACAAAGAACTCTTGGCCATAGTACAGGCACTCAAGGAATGGAGAAGATACGTGTTGGGAAGCCATCACAAGACAAGGATCCTCACTGACTATAAGAATCTGGTCCCTTTCACGACAACCAAAGATCTCAATGAACGACAGATCCGGTGGAACGAGAGATTAAGCCAATACAATATACGGATCGAATATCGGCCAGGAAAGGAAAGCGGCAAGCCAAACGCATTGACAAGAAGAAGTCAGGATGCACCAGAGGAAGATGACGAGAGGATCAAACAGAAAACAAAGGATCCTATTACCACAAGAAAAATACTTTGAAGAGATAAGGATACAGCAAATGGATATGGTTAGCTTTCCCGGAGAAGAGATGAGAAATCTTAAGGAACAGCGCGGGAAGGACCCGCACATACAAGAGATAAGGAAAGCACTCGAACAAGGAACAAAAGAAATGAAGGATGTAGCCTTGGGGCTATGCCAATGGAAGGATGACTGCCTATGGTACCAGAAAAAGATTTGGGTACCAGAAGAGGAGAATATAAGGACAGAACTTATCAGAAAAAATCACCACATTTTACAAGCAGGACATGGAGGGACAGCAAAGACCACGGAACTCATCAGTCGCAGTTACTACTGGCCCGGAATGCGGGAAACGATCAAGAAATATGTCAAGAGCTGCGACCTTGGTCAAAGAACAAAATCATCCCGACCTGCACCGTATGGTCAACTACAATCAAACGAAGCACCCGATAAGCCATGGAAGTCGATTTCAAATGATTTTATCACAGATTTACCAGAATCGGACAGCTATGACGCCATCTTGGTAGTCATCGACAGACTGACAAAAATGAGTCATTTTGTTGAAATCAGGAAAGACATGACGTCAAAACTATTCACGCAAACCTTTGCAAAAGAAATCTTTCGGTTACACAGACTACCGCAAGTATTCATCACCTATAGGGGGACACTGTTCACCTTGGACCTATAGAAGGGGACTGCCCTGGGGTTAGGAGTCGGAAGAAAACTGAGCACGGCTTACCATCCACAGACGGATGGACAGACTGAAATAACCAATGCCATCCTGGAACAATACCTGAGAGCATATGTCAATTATCAACTGGATAATTGGAACGAACTATTACCTTTTGCGGAGTTTGCATAAAATAACGGACAACAAGAAACAATTAAAACAACACCCTTCTTTGCAAACTACGGACAACACCCGAAACATGACACAAGTGGTCTTCTGATACCGGATCGGAAGATTCCGGCGAACATAATGAACCAATGGCACGATACCATACGCGAGTAAATGGTGGCTGCACAACTTCGACAGAAAGAAAATTATGATCAACACAGAAAACCCAATCTGAATTTGAAATCTGGAGATATGGTATGCTTCCTACCAAGAAATGTAAGGACCACAAGGCTATGCAAGAAACTCGATTACAGAAAGATGGGGCCCTTCAAGATCTTGGCAAGAGTGGGGAACAGTGCATATAAGCTGGACTTTCCCCCATCGATGAGAATACACAACACCATCCACATCTCACTTCTAGAACCCTACCAAGACCAAAGATTTCCATCACAGATCCTGTCACCACCACCACCAATTGAAATCGCAGGCGAAACAGAATACGAACTGGAAGAAATAGTCGAATAACGACTACATTACGGAAAACTCCAATATCGAGCGAAGTGGACAGGATATTCTCCTGATCACGATAAAGTTTGGTACCTAGCGGAAAACTTCGAACACGCAGAAAATGCAATCAAACACTTCCACGAACGATACCCAGATAAACCAAGGCTGGGAAGAAATCAAACAAGAAACAATGAACGACCGTTGGTGAGACCCAATGCGAGAAGTCACTCCAACTAGCCCAGGCTATGTGACCTTAGAGGACCGGCAAAGGGCATCAGAACACAACGCGGTGAGCTTGACGGCATGCTATGACGAGCATTGCAACGTCCATAGAGAAGACAAGGAAGGGGCCAGTTACTGGCCAAAACAACCACATGCAGAAACGAGATGGGAGGAGTGCTACCCAAATAATTGTCGAGCCCAACGGGATGCGAGGATCTTGGCAGGATACTACCCAAAGACGAGGGGTAAAAGAGAAGAACTAAGCAGGAAGGACGCTCAGCACACGGAAGCCAGGAGGGGACGGTTGGAAAGGGGTGAGGAAACCCGAAACCACGATACTGAAAGCTAACACACACACGCAGATATTGAATGCCTCCAAAGAAAAATTTCGTGTTTAGAAATCCAACTCGATGAGGCCCAAGGAACGATCAGACTCCAAGAGGAGACCCTCAAAGCGCAACAAGCCACCATGGCGCACCAAAAAGGAACTATCTAGGTGGCAGACCTGACATTGGAGATGGTCTGGAAACAGTTACGCACAACGGAAGAAATCTTACGGAAGTTCCGACGTGATATGAGAAGATTTGGGAATCAAGTAATGAAACTTGGTGAATAGCTTAATAGGACTCAATCTTTGGGGAGAGAGGAGCTATTGTCACAAATCGTGACTTAACAATATGGAATATTTCACATGACTCACGATTTGTAAAATCATTTATGATTATGATGTTTGATTTGATTTATGTTTATAGTTTCATGACTTACAATTGTGAGGTCATATGATGTTATGACTTTCGCACCTGACTACAAGTATGAGTCAGGGGTTTCACGCATGTCACGCGATTAGTGCACATGACCTGTTATGGAAATTGGATACTATGGGATTGTATACTATGACTCAAATTGTGAGTCATAGGATGTTTGTATACTATGACTCACATGGCGGTCATAGTAAAGAGGTGACTCATGGTAAAGTCAGTAGGGTTAGGGTTGTGGGAAGAGCGCCTATATAAGGAGGGTCACGGACACAGATAGCTAGCCACGCTCCGCTTCCCCTATTTTCCTGCCCCTTCATTTTCAACACCTCGGTTACCTCATTTAACTTCACGATCACCTCATTCCTGTCCTTGCTTAGACTTGGCGTCCCTAGGCGTAGGCCATGGAGCCTCCTCGCCCTCTTTCGGTTCTGTCCTCCCACGCCCTTTCGCGTGAGGAGTCTCCTCACCACACCCCCCCGGTCAACTCCTCGTTCATCTCCTCTTTTCTCCAGGAAACCCTTTCTGCCATTAGCTGGCGTGAAGGACAAGTCCCCCCCCTCTCCACTGAAGACCTGTACGACTTCTCTACTGCAGAAACCTTTCTTCTTCCTCTCGTGTGTTCCGCCTTGCATGGCCTAGTCGCGTTCAACACCAGGTTAGATGAACTCACCTCACTCATCCGCCACCGTACTCCGGCTGCACCAGCCCCTCCTCAGAATGGGGTTGACCAACTGCGCTCAGACCTCGCTTCCCTTCATTCCTCTCTTCGTGACCTGTCACATAGGGTCACCCACCTTCTGTCCTCCATCCCCCCTCCTCCTGCTCCCCCTGTTTCGTCCTTGGTCCGTGGCCCGCCCGGCCCTCCAGGGAGACCTGGGTTTCGTGCTGGCCCACCCCAGCCTCAGGCACCCGTCCCCCCTCCCCAGAC
>QFET01008228.1:0-28300 GCA_003316355.1 Tuber calosporum | reverse complement strand
AAGTAATAACCAACATCAAGTCAGTAGTACTAGTAGAAACATAATAGGATTCCGTTACAAGGTCCATTTTAAAGAGAATATGATCAACATAGCTACTGACTTGGTCAGGAAGGTCGTTACGATCCTATGCAGTGAGCTGGTTCTGAAACAGGTAACTACTTCTCTTTAGGTTGGATGAATATGACTGGGCCATTGTTATAGTCCTGTATGGGGCGTGGCGCTAATTTCAGCCACCAGGGTTGGAGTACTATTGCAACGAGTAGTACAAGGCGGGTTTCCACTATTGCCCTTAGGCCTATGCCCACGTTGTATGGATAGCCGAACCCTATGGTCCTATCGCATAACGCCAATAGAGGAGTAGAGAGGTAAAGAGGTAAAGTAATTGTATAGGAAAGAAATTAGGTGGTTGCGTGAAGAGTCCTAACCACAGGTCGCCTAGAGGTCCTTATATAGGCACTCTTCCCTCAACCCTAACCCTGGTGACTCATACCTGTGAGTCACACGACCTCTATGACTCATAGTGAGTCATAGTATGAAATCCATCAGCTGACTGCTCTGAGTCAACTGCGCCGCGTGCCAACCAATCATAACTTATAAAATACGTGATGTGCCCTAAAATGGTCACATGCGCGAAACATATGACTCATAGTGTGAGTCATGTGCGAAAATCATTACATCATATGACTCACAAATATGAGTCATGCGCACGATCAACCAATCACAACATAACAAGGATTGCCCTAGTGTGCATCATGTGAAACCCCTTGACTTCTAATGAGTTATAGCGCAAAATATAACAACCTTGTGACTCATAACTATAAGTCATGCGAAATCCTGCCTAGTTGGTCACCAATCGTGACAATAGCTCTCCTCTCCGATCAGCCTGAGTCCTATCAGGGTTAACGTCCATACCTTGTCAGGCTTTCCCCAAAACTGCGCAATTCCCTTTTCAATTTCCGAACCTGATGTTCGGCGTGCTGCCAACTTTTCTGGATCTCTTCTAAAGTCAGGTTTGCCGTTCTGATAGTTCGATCTCGTTTGGCAATCATCCTTGGATAGGTCCGCATATCCTCTCTTTGGTTCCGAATTGTGGCTTCGGCGTTGTCAAGTTGGTTTCGTAACCCCTCGATTTGTTATTTCAGACATCCCATATCTGGGCTAGTATCCACTTCATTTGTTTCACCCTCCTCTCTCCTCAACTGTGTCCTCACCGTTGCCTTCCTCTTCTATATGCGTGCATCCGTTTCGTTCAGGGGGGCTGCTTCCCCTGTACGTCTTGGGTAGTACCCGGTATCGATTTTGTCATGTTGATGTACACGGCAGTTGTCCTTAAAGCAGTGGATCCAGGACGATTCCTTGTGGGGTTGTTGTTGTTTGCGTATCTTTGGTTATTTAGGAAACCAATTACTTCCTTCATTATCGCGTAAATGAACGTGGCAGTGGTCATCGTAGCAGGCAGTCCATGAAAGAGCGTTATGTTCTGCCTGTTTCTCTCTTTCCTCCTGCATTGCATATGGGGGGCTGGTTGGTGTGATCGCTCATGGGCTATGATCCCAACCGTCGCCGGGTGCCAAGCTCGTTTCCTCCACGGGCTCGATCTTGACTGTAACTCATTCTGGGTTTTCTTGGGTACTGCTGATGGAAACGTTTAATGGCGATGCTGGCATTGTTGAAGTTCTCCGCAGGGTACCAGGTTTTCTCGTGTTCTGGTGAGTTGCCAGTTCACTTGGCTCTGTATTGTAGGCGTTTTCGGTGTATGCATGAATCAATGATTTCTTCGAGTTCGTACTCACTTTCTCCTTCTATCTCGATTGGAGGTGGTGGCGATTGCTTTTTTGAGGGAAACTGGTTGCAGTGATATGGTTCGAGAAGTGAGATGTAGAAGGTCTTGTGGACCTTCATCTGTTGGGGCAAGGCCAATTTATAGGCACTTGTGCCCACCTTCGTAAGGATCTTGAATAGTCCGATTTTCTTGTAATCCAGCTTCTTGCATGGTCTTGTAGTCCTTATATTCCTTGGCAGTAACCAGACCATGTCGCCTGACTGGAGATTCAGATCGGGTTTTCTGTGTTGATGGTAGTTTTCTTTTTGTCGTAATTGTGCACAGACCATTTCCTGATATATGATACTGTGCAGCTGAACCATCTCTTCCATATTGGTTCTTTCTCTCAGTATCACGTGGCCAATTGCCTCCTGCTCCGGGTGGTGACCATAATTGGCATAAAATAGTGTAGTCTTTATTGTTTCCTGCTTTGTATTGTTGTATGCAAATTCAGCCAGTGGTAGTAGGTCGGCCCAGTCGTCTTGTTGATAGTTGATGTAGGCTCGTAGGTATTGTTCTAGTATGCCATTTGTCCTCTCAGTTTGTCCGTCAGTTTGAGAGGGGAAAGAGGTACTCAACCTCCTTTCTATTCCTAATGATTTCGTCGTTTCTCTCCATAGGTCCGATGTAACAAGGTTGCTCGAACTGTGATCATATCTTGTGGCAGTCCATGTATGAGAAATATTTCCTTTAGGAATATTTGTACAAAGTCTTTCGTATTCATATCTTTATTGCAAGGTATAAAGTGACTCATTTTCGTTAATCGGTCGATCACTACCAGTATGGCGTCATAATAGGCTGATATCGGAATGTCGATGATAACGTCCATTGCTATGGATTTCCATGGTTGGTGGGGTGCTTCATTTGGCTGCAGTAATCCGTATGGTGCATGCCGGATTGCTTTCGTTCTTTGGCAGATATCGCAGTTTTAAAAGTATTGTTTGATATTGTCTCGCATCCTTGGCCAGTAATATTGCCGAACTAGGAGGGGGATAGTTTTTCTTGTCCCTCCATAGCCTGCTGTCGGTGCATTGTAGTTGTGTCGTATTATCATTGTCCTTATCGCTTTTTCTTCGGGGACCCAGATTTTTCCTTGATACCAAAGGTATCCTTCTTTCCATTCGCATGCTCCAAGTGCCACTCCTTTCATCTCCTTGTCTCCTCTTTCCAGGGCATCGTGGATTGCTCTTATTTGTGTATCAGTTTTGCTTGCTTCGCGAATTCCTGCGTCGTCTTCTGTAAACCTCACTACTTCTATTGCTTCAAAGTAGTGAACAGTGGGTAGGAGGATCCTGTCTGTCTGTCGAATCCTTTCGTCGTCTTTTCCAGGGATATCTTCTGCCCTTCTTGTTAGAGCGCCTGGTTTTCCACCTTCTTTTCCAGGTCGATATTGTATCTTGATATCATATTGGCTGAGTGTTTCGCTCCAGCGAATTTGTCAGTCATTGAGTTCCTTTGTCGTGGTAAAGGGTACCAGATTTGTGTCGTTGTTAAGTACCAACACTCAATGTCGACTTCCTTTTGCATATCGTCACCATTCTTTTAAAGCTTGTACAATTGCTAACAGCTCTTTGTCGTGTATGTCGTAGTTGCATTCTGCGGGCGATATCGTTTTCGAGCTGTATGCAACTGGTTGCCATCTTCAATCGTTCCCTTTTTGTGATAATATGCCAGAGCATACACATTTTGATGCATCTGTCTGTATCATCATCTCTTTCTCCTGGTCATAATGTACCAGGACTGGAGCTGATGTCAACCGTTGCCGCAACTCGTTGAATGCTTTCTGTTGTCGTTCTTTCTAGTTACACTTGACGTCCTTTTTTGTAAGTTCATATAAGGGTTTCGCTATACAACTGAACCCTTCTATGAACCATCGATAGAAGTTTCAGAATCCCATAAAGCATTGAATGCCTGTTTTGGTTTCTGGTAGCTACCATTCCGATATAGCCTGGGTTTTGACAGGGTCGACACTGACTCCTTCTTTGTCAATAATGAATCCTAGGTATTCCGTTCATTCCTTATAGAACTCGCACTTGGATAGTTTAAGCGTTAGTCCCTCCTTTCTCAAGGCTTCCATAACCTTGCGGACATGGGTTTTGTGTTGTTCCAGGTTTTCTGAATATATCAGGATATCATCCAGGTAGACGATACAGCAGATGTCAAGAAATCGACTCAGGATCCGGTTGACCCATTTTTGGAAAGCTGCAGGTGCATTTTTGAGACCGAATGGCATTACCGTATATTCGTATATTCCATATTTTGTTGTGAAGGTTGTCTTCCATTCGTCTCCTTCCTAGATCCTGATATCGTAGTAGGCGTTTTGAATATCCAATTTCGTGAAGATTTTGCCTCCCTGGAGTTGATCTAGTGCTTCCCCTATCAATGGCAGCAGGTATCGATCTCGTTTGGTGACTTCATTGTGTCCTCGGTAGTCCCCACAAAGTCGTAGATTGCCATCTTTGTTTTTCACAAACAGGATTGGGGATATACCATTTGTGTAAGAGTCCCGAATCCATCCTCCGTTTTTGTTCGTGCGGATGTAGTCTCTCAGCTCTTCCAATTCCTTTTCCCCTAATGGGTATAACCTTTTTGCTGGCACTGTTCTCCCTTTCTTGAGGTTGATCTCCAAGTCGACCTTAGAACGATGTGGGGGCACCTGAGTTTCTCCTCCTTCCTTGAACATGTCCAGGTACTAGTGATATTCCCTTGGTACGATGTTTCTAGTATTCTCTTTTTCTTGTCCTTTCTTGGTCTTGATGGCTAACTCAGTGCTGATATTGATCGCTTCGATCCGACTAGGTTGGTTTGTCTCGTAATCCCATTTGAGGATTCCTGTAACTTCGCCCCTTCGATAGAATTTGCTGAAGGATGTAGCTGAGATCTCATTGATCTCTATTCTTTATCGTTCTGGTTTGTCGGTACTTCCAAACTCCACTTCGCCTCTCATAGTGGGAGCCAGTTGCTCCACTTCTTCGCATTGTCCTATGACAATCTTTTTGCAGATTAACTGTGCGATTCTATTTCCTAGCTCAAGCGTATAGTCGTCTTTTCCCAGGTTAACCAGTACTACCATGATCTCACCAGTATAATCAGCATCGATTACTCCCGTGTTGACAGTGATCAAATGTTTAACTGCCAACCCGCTGCGTAGAGCAATCCGCCCATAGGTGCCTTCCGGTAGTTTGATGGCTATCCCGGTACTGAAAAGTTTTTGGTCTTTTGCCGGTATCATGGCTCTTTCGCTCGCATACAGGTCGTGTCCTGCTGCCTTTGCTGATCCCTTGCTTGGTATTGTTGCTGTTTCGTTTAATCTAAGAATTTTGATGTTCTGAACATCCTTGGTCTGGATCTTGGAGAACTGCATGGTTAAATGCTCTTCCAGGGCTTCTGCTTCGGGGACTAGGTCCAGCGCTTGCGAGCTTTCTAGGCATACCGTTGTACACATCTCAGTATCGAACGTAATCTTGTTGCTTTCCCAATCGATCTTGGAGTTGTGTCTTCTTCACCATAGCAGACCTAACACTGCCTCATGGTTGGGTAGATCTGCGATTTGGAAGGTTGCCACTTCACTATGGCTGCCTGTGTCCATAGGTACTTCAGCTATATGGGTAATTGGTCCGATAGCGCTTGGCTCCACGTCCGCAAGGTAGATTTCCCGTATATCTTTCGCTATCTTTGTTCGCATGCTGTATTTGTTGCTGAATTCCTTGTCAATAAAGTTTTCTGTAGCGCCCGAGTCAATCATGCCGTTGATGATGACAGTCTTGTCCTTGCCATGTAAACGCATATTGACCATGGCATGGTCTTTTTCTTATTCTAATGTTTTTGTGTTTGTAAGTGCAAGGAAGATATTACCGATTCCGATGGTTTTGGTTTTGTTGTCCCTCAGCCCATCTCTTACTGGGGACTTTCTTCGTTTCCCGACTCTTCAGGTGTTTCTCTAATTTTCATTTCGTGTAGGTTGGTTCGTGGTTTCCAGCGATTATTGTTGGTCTTGCTGTTAAACTGCCTGGCATAGTCTTTCTCATCTCTTGCATTTCGGCAATTACTGAATCTGTGCCCAGGTCTGTCGCATCCCAGGCACATGTTGTTGTCCCTTCTTCCTGTGAATTCTGCTTGTGAGAGGTTTAGTCGTGGGCGCCTTCTGGTAGCATCCAGGTCCATTGGGTCGCCTCGGGTTTCCATATTGTTCCCCACTTCCAGTTTCCGTTATTATTCCTGGGCGTTTCCTGTTGTTGGATACAGGTACTGTTGTTTCCTTGAAGGTGCTTGATCATGTTGATCCGGTCTTCTTGTTTGATTGCCCAGGCTTCTAGGGCATCGACATTTGCCGCCACCATGTGGTCCGCTGACCATGCGTCTTGGAGAGTTCTGTTAATTCCTTTAAGGAATTGGTGTCTTAGTGTACCATCTTCCTCATTCGCCTCTGTAGCTGTGAGGCGAAAGTCATTCCACTATTCCGTGACTGGTTCCTTGCCTTGCCTCAGGCGGTCGAGCTTGGTCCTAGCTGCATTTTCCGCATCCACATCCCCAAACTGGTCTTTGAGGGCTGTAGTGAAATCTTCATATGTAGTCCAGATCTCCGGCTTGCGTCCTTCTGCAAATGGGGTTATCCAGCTTACTACTGCATCCCTCAGCAAGCTCTTGACATAGGGGATGCGTTCCGTATGTCGTGTTTCTTGTGTAGCTTCAAAGTATAATTGGCATTGCACTAAGAAGGTTGGTAGTTTGGTCCTTGTTCCATAGTGGGTAGGGGGTTTCTCGACCTTGATCCTGTTATTGGTTGTTTCTCGCTGGTTGTTTATCAGAGTCAGGATCTCTTGGAACTGTGCAGTTGTAAACTCTGCTAGTTGAATTCCTGCTCCACCACCGACAGTTGCTGGTCCCGTGGCTAACATCCTTTCTGGTCTTGGAGTTCCGGGTTCCAGAGATCCCGTTAGTGAGGCAGGCTCAGGTGTCACTGGACTTGTGGTTCTTTGTGACTGGCTTCAGGATAGATTTGTTCTAATTGCTTCTTCAAGTGCCGGACCAAGTGTTGAGGTATCGATTTCTCCCTCAGTAAGGTCGATGTCGTTGAGTGTAGAGTCTGCCGTTTTGTAGTTAGGGGTTGCTTAGGTGACACAACCAAATGTTATGATCCTATGCAGTAAGCTAGTTCTGCAGCAGGTAACTACTTCTCTTTAGGTTGGATGAATATGACTGGGCGGTTGTTATAGTCCGGTATGGGGCGTGGCGCTAATTTCAGCCACCAGGGTAGGAGTACTATTGCAACGAGTAGTACAAGGCGGGTTTCCACTATTGCTCTTAGACCTATGCCTACGTTGTATGGATAGTCGAACCCTATGTTTCCTATCGCACAACGCCAATAGAGGAGTAGAGAGGTAAAGACTTAAAGTAATTGTATAGGAAAGAACTTAGATGGTTGCGTGAAGAGTCCTAACTACAGGTCGCCTAAAGGTCCTTATATAGACACTCTTCCCTCAACACTAACCCTGGTGACTCATGCCTGTGAGTCACAGGACCTCCATGACTTATAGTGAGTCATAGTATGAAATCCATCAGCTGACTCCTCGGAGTCATATGCGCCGCGTGCCAACCAATCATAACTCATATAATTAGTCATGTGCCCTAAAGTGGTCACATGCGTGAAACCCATGACTCATCGTGTGAGTCATGTGCGAAAATCATTACATCATATGACTTACAAATATGAGTCATGCGCACGATCAACCAATCACAACATAACAATGATTGCACTAGTGTGCATCATGTGAAACTCCTGACTTCTGATGAGTCATAGCGCAAAATATAACAACCTTGTGACTCATAACTATGAGTCATGCGAAATCCTGCCTTGCTTAGTCACCAATCGTGACAAAGGAGTAGACAGGCTACCGCCAGCAAATCATGACAGCGGAAGTAGTGAAGGGCTACTTCGAGGCTCACGAGTGGGCTGTAAAGGAAGGAGTCAGTATTGACTCTGAAAATGATGTGTTCGTGGAACAAGCTATACATCTACCCTTGGTCCATAGCAGACCTATTAGCTTTGCACCATATTTTGCAAAAGTAAAGGCGGACATAGAGTGGCACAAACATTATTACGCCAGCCGCAAGGGAAGATTTATGTCTAGGAGGAAATCCTGGTTCTTCCCAGGTTTCCCAGTTTGCTCTTGCAGTCAAAGCACATCTATCAAACTGAGCTCCATGCCCCTCTGGCACAGTACATAGGTCATCCCTAATTGCAGGAGTAACGAATGAGAAAAGACCTGCAAAACCAAATACATCAACAGTGGCGACTACCCTTCCAGTAGTACCAACTACACCTACCAGTGTTATAGAAGCTAAACGACTATATGGGGTGGAAGAAGCAACTCCTTTGCTGGCTATAGCACAAAATCTGTTAACTCATTTCCACCAGATGGGAATTGCGGCTTCTGCAAAGTCAACTTGCAGCGCTGAGATCGCAGGGTTTCCAGGGGAACTGGTACAGGCGGCTGCAGCTTATTGTTCCCCTACTTGTAGGATTAAGGGTGACCTTATAGGCATGTTTTCCACCATGAGGTACCATATACAAAGGGCCCTAGTGAAGGGCTTAAACATTCACTCACAGGTCCGAAGTTGAAAACGACTCATTGTCGTGTCTGTGGTTCAGATGTCCATACCATTGTTGGAGCCTGTCCCAGCTTCCAACAGTTATTTTAGAGGAGCGTGAATAAGCTTCAAGGAGCTAGAGAACACCCTGTCCCACCTTCGGCAGTTCAAAGGCTCTCACTCCAGGAAGCCTGTGGACCTAGTTCAGAGGATGGCTTTTGTGTTTAAGATAAATGTAAGAGACTCCGGAGTGGATACACTGGCGAAGGCAGTAGTCAGGAACCACCAGGCTGGGGAAATACCTGCGAAGGAGTTGAACTAGGTGAATCCAACTTCACGAGCAGTAGGAACTAGTCCTCTACCTCCCTGTGTGATCTAAGCCAATTTCTTGGCCACCAAGAGTCCTACTAGGATGAGGCTAAGAAGCGACTGTATGATAGGCGGTGTTAAGCCTTGATGGACTACCATTGGCAGTCCAAAAAAGAGATCTCACAGAAGACAAAAGAAGCCGAGATCTGGGGGATTAAAGGGTTCAATAGAGACCCCCTTGATGCACAGCGATTCATCCAAGATGTGAACATTAGGTTTGACTACTTTCGATACTCCAAGCTGTCGGATATTGAAAAGGTTAGCCAATTATCACAGTTCTTGAACAAGCCACTCAGAAACGATATAATTGCATCCATGTACACATTACCCTGGATGCAGCACTCTTGGGCTAGATTTACCTAAAACCTAAAGAACAAATTACATACATAGCCAGATTTTTGGAAACGCCTAAAGTTCAGTTGCAGTTGTCACTAGCATCGGAATCGTACTCTTCACGAATTGAATAGTTTGGTTATGAAGCCCAGTAACCAAGACAGGTTTATTGATAAACTCCCTCGATTAGCCAGTGAGTTACATTATGATGGACTTTGTTTGAATGACAAAGCTCACATTGGTTTGACTACAGATTTGGGATATGCCTGGGGGCTGAAATGTCCACATCCAGCAGCAGACATCAACTACCCCTACCTTTTGCATAATTCCGGCCACCCACTGGAGGATGTAGCATCTTTCAACCCTATGGTGTTCAATGAAAATATAATCCCCTTGAGTGGAGCAATGAAAGATCTTCTTGTGCGATGCGACTACCAAAGCAGCAGTGTGCTTCTGGGAATCGCAATCCCAAAACCCAACAGGCAACCGCCAACCACTCCCGAGTTAAGAAGAGTGAATATGAGGGTCAACAATGGAAAATTCAGTGACTGTGACTGACAATCACTAACTGCTAAAACAACGGTCTCATTGTGGGAAGAAGGGTCACTCTTAGAATCTGTGTACTGCTCCCAAACTCGTTGTACATCAGTCAAACCTGCTCGAAAGGGAACGGGTTTTGTAGCTGGCCATGCCACTTCAACTGTTGCAAACATCGACGTATTGAGGTCCCTACTGTGGATAAAATGCTTACGGTGCTCCTAGGATCACCTCCGATATTGGAGGTTGATACCGATAGTAGAGAGTAAGGTAAGCCTTCTCAACTAAATCACCGAAACCAGGGAGCTTTCTACGACAGTTCGAAACCTCGCCTAGGTGAAAGGGTTGAAAGGAAGGGAAATTGGACTAAGTGAGTCCCCTCCTCAATGCAAATAACAACGTAGATGATTCAATACGGCAGGTGTAACTAGTATTGGTTACTATTGTTAAGGCAGACAAGGCTAACTGGAACTAGCAGGGCTAGTTAGGAGTTAGTTAGTTTTATGAATTAGTTTCAAGTATCGTTTGATACTTAGTGTATTTTATGTTGAGTTTCATGTGTCAAGCTGATACCCGATAGGTTTTGTGTTTGGTTTTATGTATCTGGATGATAAATCTTTTGTTTGCTATACTGTTTAGGTGAATGAGGAATTTGTTTTATTGGAGGACTTTACAAGCAGAGCTTGGTTATATTCATTGATAGGATATCAAATGGAACGATATGGAAAGCTTTAGAAAAGCAAGTATTTCCGACTGCCCCTCTGGTGCTTGGACATGGCAGACTTGGACAGACTGAGTTTTCAATATACTTAGTTATGCAGTTAATTCTCTTCAGTTTGCACAAAATTATAGCAAGTAAGTTTAGGACTTAACAAGGCTAGCAATATAGTAATCGACAGCGGTTAAACAACTTTTATGAGATCTCCGGTGCTAATAGTTATTTGAATTCCTCGCAGTTTGAGACCTGTGCGACGATCGTTATACCTTACAGAAACATATTCCTCTTGGTGCCTGATATATCTATGTAGGCGTTACATTTTTTTTACTTCTACTTGTAGTTGAGTTAGAAGCAGGCGGAGGTTATGAAACCTCCAGCTTGCAAGTAGTTGGCCAGGATAGGTAATATGCGACTTCAGCCGAGGTCGGGTAAGCAAATGGTGAGACTGAAACATACCAAAAAGAAAGGCAGTCAATGCACCAAAGGCGAACAATCAACTGCATCTAGCTTCAAAGTAGACGAAGCAGGAAGACTGTTATCACAAGACTAAGCAAACTAATTGCTAGCGGAATCATAGGAAAAACTAGACAAAGACAAAACGAGAACTCCAGGAGAGTTAACCAGTAGATCATAGGGATTGAAGGGGAAGTAAAAAGTAGTACCTGGGGACGACCCAAGCAGCTCAGACAGAGAACAGAGGTCTGATAGCTTTAGTGATTCCGATGACAGGTTAAATCCAGGACCTAGTAATGCGTAAGCAGTTACAGAGCCATCACTTTCAACTACAGTGAAGCTTAGCATCAATGTTCCTTCACCATAGAAGTTCAGTGGTGAAGCAGAAGACTATTAGCCAGAGGCGTTCAATCGTTGGTACCAGTCACTCCAATTATTCTTAGAACTACATCGAGTCTACTCCAAAAAAGACGTATCGGGAGACTATTGGATCCTGTACACAGAAGAGAGAGGTCAGAAAGTAGCCTTCAAGGCAGCAGAAAACTATTGTGAAGACCTGACCAGAGATTAGCTTTTCGACTAGTTAAGAGAACGATTCTTGGCATCCTGGCCGAAGGATGACCTCTACAAATAATTCCATATGATTGAGCAAGTTATGAATAGGAAGACACAGCGCATCACCACTGTGGCTACAGACTTGTTGATGTACCTATCACCTTTACAAGAAGCACCATTTCGGAATATGCCTTCATCCAAAGGATCCTCCAATGCATGCGTACTAGGCTAAGGTGAGATGTTGATATATCGTACGATTCTAGCGAAACAATCCAGACCACAATAGCCTAGGTAGTGAGAGTCAATCCAATAGTCCACCATATAGGAGCCTATAGAAAGGATAAGCATAAGGATTGATACAAGGAAGACAACTCCAAGAAGGACAACAAACCTAAATTTAAGGAAAAGGAAACAACGAAACAAATGACTACGAGAGAAACAGGAGCTTGCTTTACCTGCGGCGGTAAAGGACATGTGGCAAAGGATTGTCCCAACAAAAGCGTCAAAGGCAAAGAAAGACAACCAAGAAAGAAACATCATCAAATTGAGTTGAAAAACCCAGCAGCAAAGATGAAGTATATGCTAACGCCCTAGAAGTGAAGAACAATGGTTCAGCACAGAACACACTACCCAAAGGTGATAAGAGTCAAACAGCATTAGAAGGAACGATCCTGATTAACTGCAAACAACCGTGAGTCCGATTTGATACATGAACCATAGGAACAGACCTATTTAGCACAACCTTTGTTACTACATCTGGAATTTCCTGTACCAAAATGGGAGCTCCTGCAACTATTCATATGGCTATGAAAGTGTCGCGATCTGAATCCCAGAAAGAATTCAATATCACCATAGCGATTGGGAAGATGAGGACTAACAGCAATAGAATAATAGTGGGGAACCTAGCCAAGTACGATGCCTGGATTGGAATGCTATTCCTATAGGGAAACAAAGCATCAGTCCAATGTGCAAAGCTGAGGATTCTCTTTGCTGACCATATGATAGTGGTCAATTGCACACCAACAAGTGCCAGAATCCGAGCCGCTATGACAAGCACAGAAGAGATAATAGAACAATACTTGTAGCTATTCCCATATCCGATTCCTGAATCGTTACCACCTTTAAGGAAAATGAACCACCAAATCAGAATGCAGGATCCAGATTGTCAGAAGACAATGCCAACATACTCAGAATGAGAGAAATACAAGATGCGACAAAAAGTATGGGTTGACCAGAAATAGCGAGAAGGAGTCATCGAAAGAGCAGAGGTGCCAGGAGCAGGGCCTACATTAGTGTCGGTCAAAGGAAAAACTGTTGTCAGGATCACATGTCTAGCAGACTTTACTGTGAGAAATGACAACTCTCACAAGCATGATACACGGATTCCGAACCAAAGGTGTCTAGTCCATGCATTAGGAAGACCGCAATACAGCAGTAAGAGCGACCTAATCCATGCCTATTTGCAAATCAGGGTTCTCCCTGACGATGTCAAATATAACAATTTCAAACCACCCTTTGCACGTTTTATCGGCAAAGTTAGGTTTGAAGTAGACATGAATGCACCTAGAAAATGCATGAGGATCATGTCAGACCTACTCGCAGATTACCTAGGAGAATTTATGTGGTTTAATATCGATGATATTGTTGTATTCTCCGATACAGAGTCCAACCTGTTCAAACACATTAAAGCGGTCTATGACAGGTTGGAAAAAGTGGAGTTCGTTTTAAGGAAAAGGATGTCAGACTTCTTTCCTAAAGAAAGACAAGTATTAGGCCTCCTCTTCGATGATAATGGGCTTAGAGCATCTTCTGAAAAGATCAATAGGATTGGGAGTGGCAAACACCAAAGATTAAGAATCAACTTCAGGAATTCCTAGGATTGGTGAACTACATTAGCCAATTCCTACCACATATCGCATCAATCACCCACCCTTGCCGGATCTGACCGGAAATGAGGAGTTTTTCAGGACACCAACAAATGATCAATGGATTGAGAATGTGAAGGAGATCGCCAAACACAACCAGGTCATGAGACCAAACAACCACACCTCAGGACAAAAGATTTAGCTCATCACCGATGCCTCTGACTAAGGGGTAGGGGCTTTCGTAGGACAAGGAGAGACACATGAAACAGCCAGGCCTACAGCATTGTTCAGCAGGAATTCACCCTCTCACAGATGAATTATGGAACAACCGACAAGGAGGCACCTAGAATTATGAATACATTAAGCTCCTTTGATCCTATTCTTGCAGGGCATGAATTTACGATCATAACCGACTACCAACCATTAGTGTACCTGAAGACAGCCAAGAACCACTCATGCAAGGAGCTAAGGTGGCGAACCCATTTGGGCAAATACGAGGCAAAGATATGTTATAGGCCTGGGAAAGGAAACTATTTAGCTGACACTCTTTCACATCTCTATGAGCAATTTGATCCAATTCTAAACTACGCACAAGACCCTACCAAATAACTATATTCAAACCCCTACAACATACCTTTCACATCTTCAAATATGTCACGCTTTGAACTACTTCCTACTGAAGAACCACTTCTAATTGATAACTATGATTATTCAAACAGGGCAGGAAACCATAGGGGAGACAGAGTCATCCTAGTAATCAGCGATGATGAGAGAAACCATGCAGTCCTGCACTGGATTCCATGCTATGATCGGCAGTGTACCATCCATGAGGACGAGAAGCACAGAGACAAGATAGTTCTACTAGAACTAGTCTCTACTTACTAAGAAAGGAATAGCATCTTGCTACGGCCACAGCCGGTACTGGACCTGGATGCAGTCAGGTGACATTTGAACGAGCAACCAGGAGATATGAGTTCTGAATACATGACCAGGAGAGTCCTTACTACCAGCAAGCCAAGGAGCCTAAATGGCCCCTCGGCTACAATGTGAAACTCAGTCAACCAAGGCTTATAGCAGTCATCTAGCTCCCTACCCTCCCTTACCACTAGTGTACCCTCTACAAGTTCCATGAGGATGAGGAGGTAGATGTACCACGGCTGGAGTTAGTTCAGGATGAACGTGACACTGCAGTAGTCGTGGCAGTAATGAGTAGCCAAAGGAGAAGACAGATTGTGGAAGCCTACAGGAATGATGACCTATATAAACAGGCTTATGACGCAAACAACACACGAAGAGGTGGCTAGCTAACCCACTACAGGATTAGGGATGGACTGATGTATGCAACGACCAGGACATGTCATGAATGTGATGACCCTCATGGGGATCCTTATTGAGGCGATTCACAATAAAGGACATCATAGCTCAGATAGGAACCTACGCTATGCTACAGAATACAAATTCTGGCCTGAGATATGGAAGGATTTTTGAGACTTTGTTCGCAGATGCAATTTATACCAAAGGAATAAGGAATGCAACAAGCTACCTGAAGGAGAGGTTAACAAATCATGGTTTTGATTTTGATTTTTGTGATTAGGGAAATTGTTTTTTGGTTTTGTTTGTGAAAACAGATGTTTTATTTCCAGGGTGTAACCGGTATTGGTTAATATTGTTAATGCTGACAAGGCTAATTGAAACTAGCTGAGCTAGTAAGAGGTTAGTTTGTTTTATACTTCGTTTCAACTATCGTTTGATACTTAGTTTATTTTAATATTGGGTTTCATGTATCAGGCTGATACTCTATATGTTTTATATTTGGTTTTATGTATCAGGATTATTCATCCTTTGTTTACTGCACCTTTTAAGTCATTGAGGCATTTGTTTCAATAGAGGACTTTACTAGTGGAGCTTAGTTATATCCGTTGATTGGAAATCAAATGGAAGAATATGGAAAGCTTTGGAAAAGCCACACATGTATTTAAGACTGCCCTGCTGGAGCTTAGACAGGTCAGACTTGGACTGACAGAGTTTTGAATATACTTAATTGAGCAGTTACTTCATTTCAGTTCGCACAAAACTACAGCAAGCAAGTTTAGGACTTAGCAAGGCTGGTGATACAGTAATCGACGGCTGTTAAACAACTTAGCGAGATCTCCAGTAGTAAGACGCACTCTAAGTCCCCTCAGGTTGAGACGCAAGTTACTATTGTTATACCTTACTGAGACGCATTTCTCTTGGTGCCTGATACACCGAGGGATGTGTTACAACAGGGCAGGATTGGTTCCAGGTTTTCTTTTGTATTGTGTTTGTGGAGGTTGATCTCTTAGTTCCTTTGTCTATTGCTTGACTTGGGGAAGACTGATAGGGATGGTCTGGTTTCATTTGTTTATGTAGTTATTCTTATACGTCAATAAGGTAGGACTTGATTAGTAATTGAAAGTTATTTTGCAAGTTTACCTGAGTAGGGTTTAATACCCGAAATATCGCTTGCTTGATGGTAAATACCTAAACTTATACATATTATAACCTGAGATAAATTATGATCCTTAAACGAACAAAGCCTTTCAGCGAAAAAAGTCCCGCTAACCGGCAAGGGGCTATCTGGCCGACCTCCCTACCCTAGGTCAATACACATAAATATCCATTTGGACTTCAATTTTCAGAATCAGCGGAGCAGTAAAGAAGCCTTACTTCTCTTGAATAGTGACGCTACGGGCGCCGTATTGTGTAGTTCATGGGCCATGAAGGCCCATCTACCACGTATAAGCTAGAAAATATCCAACTCCAATCTCTGATAGAAGTTGAAACCATATTTCAGGTTCTGGAAATCATTACACCAAAACCATTAGAATGAAGATCAGTGACCATGTGAATGACATGAGGTTTGAGCTTGCAGATATGCCCAATACTAAGATTGATGGTTATCTCCCAATATCGTAGCTAAATGACCACAATCCTGATATAGACTGGGATAAGAGTATGTGAAGTGGCGTTCAGCATACTGCAATGTAAACTGCCTTGTCGCTAAGCAACATATAGAGTTGTTAACAAGTGAAGAACTCCTAGCTGAGGATGGCAGTCAGGTATATCTTGTGAGCATGGCTAGGTATACGGGACAGGACGGTCAAGACATTACTCTCAGTCTTCTCCCAGAATACATGGACTATGCAGATATTTTCAGTCAAGAAAATATATCTGTTTTCACCAAGAATACTGAGTTTGACGACAAGATTGATCTTGAACAAGGGGTGAAGCCACCCTCAGTACCCATATACCCACACTCTAAGCCTGAGTTAGACATCTTGTATGACTGTATCCATGCAATGGATGAACTAGGGGAAATAAAGCTGTCTATCTCACGCCCTGGTGCCCGTCTCCTCTTCTTACCAAACCCTGATGAGACACTTAGGTTATGCATTAATTACCTTGGGCCCCACAAGCTTACTATTAAAAATAAGGATCTGTTGCCCTTGATGAACGAGCTTAGGAATAGGCTCGGAAAAGCTATAGTATTCACCAAGCTGGATCTGAAGTAGGGCAATTACCTCATCAGGTTGGCACTGGGTGAATAATGGAAAACGCCTTTTATGAGTCGCTATGGCCTATTTGCTTATACGGTAATGCCATTTAAACTATGTAATACACCACCTACCTTCCGGAGTATGATCAATAGTGTATTTAGAGATATGCTAGATGCTGGAGTCAACGCTTATATGGACGATATCCTAATATACTCAGATACGATAAAGGAACATGTCTTATAACTATGTCAGGTCATGGAAATACTGCCAGAGGCAGGCCTTTGCATTAGCATTAAGATATCCACCTTCCATCCAAGGCAAGTAGAGTTCTTGAGCAATAAGATATCTGAGCATGGCATGTCTATGACCACTCAAAATGTAGAGGAGATTAAGGCGTAGAAGACTCCTCAAAATTTAACTGACGTTCAATGCTTCCTGAACTTTACAAACTTCTACAGTCGATTCAGAAGTGGGTTTGGCAAGGTAGCAAAACTGTTAACTGATCTGACCAAGAAAGAGGTGATATGGGACTAGTCGACTTCTTGTAAGTGGTCATTTTAAGATCTGAGGGAGTTGTTCATTACTCGTCCTATTCTAACACACTTGGATGGCTCTTGTTCAACTAAGCTGGAAACTGATACTAGTGATTTCGCACTAAGACCATTGCTCTTGTAATTCAGTGATGACCAGAAGTAGCATCCGGTCACCTATCATAGTAGGCAGTTCTTGCCCACAGAGGTGAATTATGATGTTCCCAATAAAGAGATAACGGCAATAGTGGCTGCATTCAAAGAATAGTATGATCATTTACTGTTGGGTGAAAACCAAATAGTGGTATATAATAACTACAAGAATTTGGACTACTTTAATACTACCAAGGTCCTGAACTGCAGGCAGCACCGCAGGGCAGAATACCTGCAGTCGTTCACTTCAAGGTAGTAAAGCGTGAAAGTTGGCTGAACGAAAAGTTGAATACTTTGTAGCGGCATTGGTACTACCACCCAGAAGGGGGAAGTGATCCACTAGCATAAGTATTTTTTCATCCTGGGCAATGGCACATTCTACAGGAACCCTACCTTCTGCGTCCCCAAATGCTACTAACCTGTCAGTGTTATCCCTTGCAGTCTGATATCTTATAAGCCCTAAAGATAGCGGCAGAGAAAGACCTGGCATACCTTACGGTCCACATAGCGGTGGCAGAGAAGGGGTCAACTGTTGATGCCCAGTTCGAGGTAGAAAAGTATATGCTCACCTACAAGAACCGATAGTATGTCCCCAAGGATGAGGTCTTAAAGTGTACAATCATGGTGGCAGAACATGATTCACGCATTTCCTGACACTTTGGGACATATAAGACTATGGCATGAGTAGAAGCAAACCTCTATTGGCCCAATATGTAGAATCTTGTAAAGGAATATATTCGTACCTGTGACCTTGGTCAATGATATAAGAACATAAGCCACAAGAGGCTCGGCTTGCTCCAACCGGTTCGGCTTCCCATGAGGCTACGGAACAAAATATTCCTGCACTTCATTATGGCCTTACCAGAGTCAGAAGGATATACAAAGATATGGGTCATGATTGATAGATTTTCATTGAGGTCTCACTTTATCGCAGTCGCTACGGAGGTTCCCATGAATGAACTAGCTAATATTTTCCTCTAGGAAGTAAGACGATTGTATGTGCTCCCAGAATCTATCATCTCTGACCACGATACCAGATTAACCTCCAGGTTTTGCACAAGTCTCCTGGTGTTGCTCCAAGTTAAACCCATTATCTCAACCAGTTTCCATCCTGAAACTGATGGGCAAACTGAGAGGGTAAATCAGACACTAGAGCAGTACTTAAGAAGCTATTGTTCATATCATAAGACTATTGGGCTGCACTATTACCCCTAGCGGAACACATATACAATACATCTGTATCTGATTCTTGGAAGGTATCGCCCTTTGATGTTAACTACTGATTTGTCCCCAGGACCAAATGGTCTAAGCCCGTGTCTCATCATCAAGGAATACACCCAAACAGAGAACTTATATTGTGGAACTGGGAAGGAACTCAGTAGGACATACGAGAAATACTACCAGAGGCTCATGAACTACAAAGTCCATTGCATCATCAAAAGCGACTACAGTCTTCTGAATATGTCACCCTGGAAGATGTCAACCAAGGTAGAGTAAAGAAAGCGTACCATGTTATGTTAGATAGATGAGACATTCACACTAAGCGACCTATGGAAAAGCTGGACTACACAAGGTTTGGTACGTTTGTAGTTAAGCTAAAAATAGGATCACGGGCCGATGAGCTAGAACTCTCTGCCCGGTGGATAATGCATCCAGATTCTATGTTGAAATCAGAGAGCCGTACTGGGAAGACCCTATAGGTATGCCGGCAAGGGAGATACCTGTACCCGACATTATAGACTAAGAGCCTAGTGATGTAGGAGAGGTTATAATAGACAGCTGATGGAATGGATTTGCTAAAGCCAAGTTCCCACATGAGTTTGTCCAATACTCGGTATCATGGTAATGGTACGGTGCGGAGGAAAATTGTTGTGAACTGTACGAGATATTGGAAGGAATGGCAATTGGCACCTTAGTCAAGTTTCACCAACGGTATCCCTCCAACTCCAGGGACCACCGGGTATGAAACTATGCCAGAAGCAAGTAAGCATTCTCTGCAGAAGAGAAATATCAAAGTCGGGAAACAGACTTGTGGAAGAGTGGAGTAGTGTAACGCTCCTACATATCAGTTTGTATAGTGTACCGGACCTCTGCCCCTCCAGAGGCCCCTGAGGGCAATGTCGCAGGATGGTACTATAGGTCTGAACAGTGACTAGAAAACCAGAGGTACTTAGGTAAGAAAGGTACTTATATACTGAATTGGATAGGGTAACCATGCTAGGGAGGGTAACCCGGATCAACACTCAGGTAGGGTAACCGAGCTAGGCCTGGTACCCGTGAGCTCAAGTCAGGTAGGGTAACCTGGAAGCATAGTTAGGCAGGGTAACCCATTTAGACATGGTAACACGCCCTCTTAGATAGACAGGGTAACCATGGTGGCAAGGTGACCAAAAAGCCATATAAAAACATAGTAAGCACTATAGACGCTACCAGGCGTCCTGCGCTCTATTGTAACCAAGTGTAAAATGGTGATATGGACTATTGTAAATAATACAGTGGTTATACAGGGCCCTCAGGTAAGGCTAGAGGGGGGTTACACAGGCTTCTGCATGGATTTGCACTATGATAGGAACCAGTTACCCTACCTTTGAAGTTACCTATGAAATCGTGGGCCTTAAGTAACCCTAGTATGACATTAGCCAAAATGCAAAACCTTACTGTTGGCACCCAGGCCTCCAGGGGCAGGTTTTGGAAGGTCCAAAACCCCCTCTGCGCATCCCTAGTCCACCCCTGCGATTGGTGGGAAAGGATAACAGTTTTAAAAAGCGTCACATGACTCAGAGGTTGAATGCGGTCGTGTAATACCGCATATGTTACCACCATCCATCCAACCAGATGCTATCAGCAGGATATATATAGGGGTGGGCAACGGCCGACCTCGCCATGTTGCTGGAATTAATATCAGGCAGAATTCTGGGGGCACCCTAGGTACCTATATCCCTCTAGCAGGTGTGGGAGTCCCTCGGAATGGCTCCCTGAGGGTCTGGGTTAAACAGTAATGTATCCAGAACAACCTGATGGCAAAAAGGCAACTAATAGCCCTAGAACTATATCAAGACTGAGAGACGTTACCACACGACTCTGAATAAATTAAGTCTTGTCACAGCTAAGGTGGTTAAAGAACCATTGGCTATGGGTAGCACAAATTCTAGCCAATACAGGAGTGCCACTCGCCGGGGGAGCTATAGAGTCATTTAAAAAGCTGCCTCTTAGCCAAGCTGACATAATAACTATTTTAATTGCATAGACGAAAATGTTATCGCACTACTAAGTCTTAACCGATATAACTAGTCCCATGTCCTCTTGAGAGTAGGCCACAGACAAGACTTCAATCTGAAAGGTTTTTCTCTCCTGCAGATATAATTGTGATGCATTGCAGAAAACAAAACAGATTAGTGCACTCTGCTTATCTGAATGATCTAAAGACTTCTTAAGCTGACCCTGAGGAAGTCCGGCGTTTATAAACCCACAGTGGAGAAGGGTACTCAATTATGGTCGGAGTAGGGATAAGTGTCTATGGGCTTTATAATTGTACGTCAATAGTAGCGATTGGCACTCCAATCTAATAACCAACGATCCTCTCAGGAAGAAGTTGAATTTGGGAAAGCTCCAACTTAATGATATTAAGTTTTATCATTTTGATTCAATTATCTAAACCTTTACCTTCCGTAAACTTTACTTTGAGTTTTTAGTGTGGTTGCAACGTTAGGATCCATCTTCCTATAGTATGCCCCCGTTACACTGGGTGAATTAATCCTAGGCCTTGTCTCTGCAATAGGCTCCATATTATTGCAGGGCTTTATGGCTATCGTTACTTATGCCAAAGCTGGCAATGTATCGATGAACTGTATTGAACTATGAGTTGATTCTCAAAGGGTCTCGATCTTTTCCTTATCCGTGGTATGTAAATGCTGCTGGCTATTTGGGGCGATTATTTGCCTCTGGTTGGACTGACATGGCTATGGGTGCAGGGCTTGGATTGCTTGGTGGGCTAGGTGGGCTAGGTGATCTGGAGGACTTGGTAAATTGTCTAGTGCAGGGCGTAGTTCTCTTGGTAGACTTGGTGGACCAGGTAGTCTTAGTGGCGAAACTCGTGGTACTAGTACTGTAGTGTCTCCTGGACTGGAATCTGATTCTTATTCTGTCCTGGGTTCTTTCTTGGATTGGACTTCTTGGTGGAGCTGTTCTAGGACTTGTTCTTGGATTTAGTCTAAGTCTGAAGCTTGGGCTTGGACTTGGGCTTGGTCTTGGTCCTCTTCTTCACTACTTCTGCTATCTACTGAATATAGTTCTGAATCCTCGGATGGTGGTACAGGTAGTGCAGGTGGGGGTTCTAGCAGTTGACTTTGTGTTCCTGAGGAGGATGCTATCGATCCTCTATTGAAGTGCCTTCTGGTATCTCTTGGAAGCGAAATGGTTGCTAGCAGGAGTGAGCTGGTCGTGCCAGGAGTCCGCCCAAGGTCTTCTTGGAAATAGGGAGGTGTACTAGTACTGCAGGATCAAGGTAGGCAAAGGGTAATCAGTCCTCTGGCGAAGATCAAAGGTATACTTGAGTTTAGGTAAAAAAATGTAACCCACTCCCAAGTATCTCGAGAATCCCAAAGGGACTCTGTAGATACTATTAGGATAGGGTGAGAAGCGTCCCTGGATTGGTTTTCAATAAACAAGATAAAAGGTTTCGAACTAAGATGAGTAACTGTTCAACTTTTAGTATTAAAGATGATCGTCCTGTGAGCCTTGAGAGTCGAGTTCTTAAGAGATTGTAGGCTCTTTAAATACAAAAGATTCAAGCTAGGAAAACATTAACAAAAGCGCAAACATCCAGTCCAACAAACATGCTACCCAAAGCCATATAACAAGGTAACTTTATTATGAAAACACAGAGTTAAAAGCAATAGGATAGAGATAACAAAACAAGTACTGCAATCAAAACAAGTAGACACGAGCGATCGCTAATACTATACAACTCCTAGAGGTATACCAGGAGGATAGAGATACCCAAATGGCTATTAGGAAGGAGGGGGTACTTATATGCGAAACAAGAATGAATAGTCAGTTTGGAAGTTATAACCAAGTAGGAAGGAATACTCAAACAGTAGCGCTTATCAGGTATAAACCCAAATAAGTAATAACCAACATCAAGTCAGTAGCAATAGTAGAAACAGAGTGGGATTCTGTTACAGTAATTGAAAGTATCTTTAAAGTCATACGGTGATGTTGTCATATTCTCATTTGCAAACCTGACTATGATTTGGAGACACAAGTGCACAGAGTATTAGTTGTTAATACCCTTCACAACTTTATTCGCCATCTACCCAATGGTGTGGAAGATGCATTTTAGAAGAAGGGAGATGTTCCCCTAGGAAATGGTATGGGAAATGATGATATGAATGGAGCTTCTCAGCAGGAAAGGGGAAGGGACTTTGGACAATTATCGGACATGAGATGTATGTTGATGAAACAGGATAGACAGGCTACAAAAATATGGATTGGCTATGTAGAATACCAGAATAATAGAAGGTAAAACTAATTACAATTAATTGGTTAGACTTGGTAGTGTGAAATTTACCTTCAGAGCCACTTATTTCATCCTCCCGTCCATCTAGTTTTAGATAGATCTCTGCTTTAGTTGCATTTTCAAACAACTCATATCCAATAAGGATATCTTGAGTAGACCCTGTAGGTCTACCATGGTAGATTTCGCGAAACCAGGAGATAGCTTGGTGGACTCCTGACAGAATAAGAGGGGTCGAAAGTGGAGCAGAGACTATTCTTTCCACAGCGAGGGTCAGGTGCTAAGAGGTATTGTCAGAACATTATTGAATCTGCCCTATTGGTCTAAATGGTTGTCAATCAAGTCCCTTTCTCCTTTTGTACTGCCAGGGGCTCTTGGTCGGACCAGGAGAATCTGTGGGAAGCTGTGTACCAATATTATCTGGACCAAGTAGGTCTGAGTCCACTGAGGTAGAGCAGTGTATTCCCACACATATTGCACAGTGTCCATTAGCCTGAATACCAGCTAGGATTTCTGCCAACTCTACTGCATTAGCAATTGTCTTATTCCTGAATTCCTTAATGGCAGGCGTCATTTTGATCTCTATATCCCTGACCTCATCTGGTGCTGTATTAGCACCAGTCGTAGCATCAATTCCTAACCCACTCATATCCTTCAACCATGTCCAGACCTTCTATTTCCTCCATACGATTTCCAATTTCTCTTGACGCTTCACTCCCCTAACCGGATTCTGTATGCTGATTATCCTTTGAACCTCCTCCACAATCCCATACCATACATCTATCTTAAAGCAATTGTCAGAACCTTTTCTTCCTCTAATTGCTTGGAGGAGCTGATGGAGCAACGATGAAGTCACGTTGGGTGATCAGTCGATATGGCATGCATGCTGCCTTTTGTGCTGCGAGGTATTTTCACCAAAGAAAAAAGGGATATTGCATTTTTCAACCAACTCAATTGCAGCTTAGCTGCTTCCAGACATGTTAGAAGCGGCTGGATCGACTGATATTTGCTGGCTTCCTAGACTGTATCTCAGGTGTATTAGACGGGGGTACTACTTTGAACCTCCACTATGTCACTTACCTATTACTAGCAGAATCCTCTATCATAGGCCTCATCAATGGCAGCTGGCCTTGCTCTTTCTGTTGGTTTGTTGATTCAGGTTGCATTGTAGTCGTTGTACAGAGAAAACATTCTGTCCACTGTGAAATAATACTCGTGCCAAGGTTGTGGCTTCTTAGCCACAACCCCAGGACTTTCGCTGGATCAAAACTTTGGGCACTCCACAGAGTGCCTGCCGGCTCAATCTTAGATTACGGCTCAACATCACTTTGTGGCTCAACATCACTTTGTGGCTTAAAATAAGCTTGTTGCATAATATAACCTTTTAAAGTAGCCTTGTATTATACATCTAATTCAGCAATTTGACATGTTGCTTAATTCCTTTAATAATAAGCCTGGATACTCTCTTCTTATAAGCCTGAAGAATAGTCATAGCCTTTGCCTCAGCTTTTGCTTTGGCCTTTAACCTGGATATTATCCTGGTATTTATCTCCTTTGCTTTTGTCTTAATCTCATCAACGAATGGTTTGTGCTCTGCATGTAGAGCTCTTTTTCTAGCATTTTGCGTATTATGTAACTGCTGTTCTGCTTTATCTAGCTCAGTATCCTCTCGCCTTTTAGCTATTTCACATCCCTCATAAGCATACAAAACTCCACCTTTCTGTAGCTGCGGCCAACTTTGTACCTTCCGGCTAGTATTCCTCGCCTCCTCAGCTTCTCCTGTATGTTACATATGTTCCATAGCTAATGCCCCTGACAGGGCTAGGGTTAATCCACCTTGCAGGACAAGCTGTAACTTGTTCTGGAAGCCAGCTGGTAGCTCTTTAGCTGCCAGCCGTAATTCTTCACTTATAGCCTTTAGAGCACCAATGCTCTGAGGTATACTGGAGGCAGATTCGGAGAGTAGTGGGGCCAATAAAGTTGACTGCATGGTGGCCTCACGGAGTTTCGATATAATAATATCCGGATTTTAAGGAATCAGAACTGTACTGTAGAATGCAGATCGAACAGTAGAAGGTTTAAATGTTGGCTGACGGATGGTATCGATAGTGTCCAAGAATTCGAATTTATCAAAGTCTCCACAGCCAGTTCTTGTGGCTGCTTCAACAGCCTCTGCATGATAGTATTTATATGGCTAGAATACCACTACATCGAGTGGTTGCAGGAGATGACTTGAATGCGGATGTAGACAAAAACAATAATCTTGTATTTATCATAAGAGTCAAGGAATTGTGTGGTGCAATGCGAACCAAAACCATCAAGGAGTAATAATCGTTAGACTCCCTCTTGGCGCTAGGCAGCGAATCGTTGCAAATGAACAATCTACTTCATTATCAATTCATCGTTGTTATATCCAGTTTCAGATGTTGCCATGAGGTAGTCACCAGGGATTGTTCTTGTAGTATACCATGACTTGAGGTGGATGACAGCGGGAACTATAATCATCGGTGGCAATGCTGCTCCATCACCACTAATAGTCGCACTAACACTAACTAGTTCACGATTTGTTGTGCTTACTAGGTAAGCCTGGCAGCTAGGATCCCGAGTGATGATCCACTGCTCCCTGCCGACCCCAATATGTAATCTGGTATCTTTGAAATTAGACTGGTTGCATAATTCAATGATGTGATTTTCACAAACAACACGATATTTCTCAAACCAAGCTCGAATGATTTTGGGTTCATGAGCGTTCTTTCGTTCGATATTAAGGTTACGGTGTTTTTGAATATGTTACTCTGGGTCGCGTCTAAGAAAACGAGCTGCCCCGCGGACACCTACAACTGGAGCTGTTCCCAGCCCGGTATGTCAACACTATGGGACCGCACCCGCACAGCCTGCTACTATCGGATGACGACCCCTTGTTCCAACAGTGTCTAGACGGTCTACATATTGTCATACTGCCAAATCCTGATCCTGTGTGAGTTTGAGATTGGTGCCTGGGTGCTCTTGACAGGATTAACGTCCTTGCAGCCGGCTACGAAGTCGGGAGTCAGGAATCTCATAAGTGCATGCAATTGCTGTAAGATTGGGATACTGATCGAAGCAAGACTGGATAGAGGTTATAGTGGCTTGGATCTGTACTTCGATATCATAATAGGGCTCCACATGGTGGCCAGGAAGAATAACAGATTTTGCAGGCGGTATATTTTGCAATCTAGGTGAATTGAATTGATAATTGGATGATAATGGAAGTCCTTGATTTTCTCTCTATCTATTTTTGAATATTAATGTATTTTCATTAGTGTCCAATATCTTTTTACTAAGAATCTATATAAATAAAATTAATCTCAGTCAACAAAAATATTAATATATGTTATTCACACAGGATATGTTTTTCAATGAGAAAATAAGCCACAAAGTGATGTTGAGCCACAAAGTGATGTTGAGCCGTAATCTGACGTTGAGCCGGCAGGCACTCTGTAGGAGTGCCCAAGGTTCTGAGCCAGCGAAAATCCTGGGCTTGTGGCTCAGAAGCCACAACCTTGGCACGAGTAGGTGGCAATGATCGATTAAGATGGTAATGAACGGTTCAGTTGGCAATGACCATTCAATGACTGTTCCTCCACACACAACCATATCGATACCGAACGGACGACCCGCCTTCCGTTCCCGCCAAACCGGGCCTTAAAGGGCTGCATCGGTTCAGTTCATGAATTTTACGTTCAACCTCTTTGGAACCACAACCCTCTACGCAGAAGAAAGACCCGGCACCGCAACTAGGAGACCAGACTACAAAAATCAGGATACGCTTAAGGGCTACGGTTCACTCAGTATGCTGTTTCCCTTTAGGCTGGCCCCCATCCGCGGGAATCAATTTCCAACAAGGAGCATCCAGTTCGTTCGTGTCAGCCACACATGCCCACGCACAAATTTTGTCAGTTTGAGGTAGTATAGTACTAGGTCTATTAGCTCTAACACGCCCTACTTAACCACGCTAATTAGATTGTTTGGTACAGCCCGACCGACCAAACGAAAGGACAGCCAATTGAGACCAATACTAAGAACCAAGCGGTGTCCAATGTTGTTGATACTCTTAATAGGAGAATCACCACTGTTGAGAAGGTAAGAATATTATATTAATCTAGAACACTACTGACGATTGTCAAATATGACTTGGCAAATCTTCTTGTTAAGATGGATGAAGGGTTTAGGAGGGATGATGAAGGGTTCAAGAGACAGGATAATTGGATGAAGTGGCTGCTCGGGATCTTCGTTACCGTGGTATATTTTATTTGCAATTAATCATCTACCTGTGTTTTGCTAACACATCTACAAGACTATAGTGAAGTTCGCATACTGTAGGAACTGGAATAATTGGACCCGGTTTCATGTCGTCCGGAATTTCCTTGTATAGAAAGGGGGCAAAAAACACTGCGAAAACACAGCCCTTTCCCTCCTCTGAGAGAGATAAAAAAACCAAAAGTTCCTTGACCTTGCTGAGAGAGGAAAGCCCAACGACATGAGACCGGGTCCAATTATTCCAGTTCTTGCGGTATGTTGACACCGAGTTAGAAAAAAGGGTTTAGGGCAAGGTGAAATTGGAAGTAGTTGCTCTGGAGTCGAGGATTCTTTGTGAGCTTGCGAAAATGGAGCTCAGATTGTCCAAGAAAAATGACAAATTGGAGGCTGACGGTAAAAAAGAGTGATTGGGTTTCCTAATAGTGTTTCCTCCGAATACTGGAGTTAATTTACTAACATAACATGGTGGCTCAGATAACCAAGGTACAAACTGCTGGGGGGGACACCACGAGCGCTAGAACCACTGCCGGGGTCGAGCCATCCCAGCCTGCTGCTGAGGTTGGGACCCCACGGCCCACTGCCAGGGCCGTCACTGCACAGTCTATCAGCGAGGCGGACACCGGCAGAAAAATTGTCCACAACGTAGATTCTCTTAACTGGAGGATAAAGGAAGTGGTCAAAGTAAGAATAATGGATTCTAGTTAACCCAGAACTATGCTAACAATTTTCCCTAAGGATTTAGCGTCTCTGACGAAACAAATGGATAAAATATATGATAATCAAACTTCTTTCGGTCACCTACTCTTGGGATTGTTTATATCGGCGGTACATTTTTATTTGCAATTAATACCCTTATTGTATTTTACTAACCTATCTACCAGGTTGTTCTCAAATTTGCATATACAGACCCCGAAACCGAATAAAAGATAAAGGGGGATGTCCAGCTGCAAGTTTCTATGCTTGAGTCGAAGGTTCAGGCACAGATTTCCTCATTGGAATCAAAGGTTCAAGCAGGAGAATCCAGGATTCTCGCAGAATTAGC